>WBNO01022235.1:343766-414209 GCA_013400575.1 Peucedramus taeniatus
ACCCACCCTAGAATTAACCTCAGACCTTCCAGTTCAAACATTCACATAAACGTTACAATGGTTTTTCCTTTAATAAAACAAGTACC
This sequence comes from Peucedramus taeniatus, assembly GCA_013400575.1. Taxonomy (NCBI): domain Eukaryota; kingdom Metazoa; phylum Chordata; class Aves; order Passeriformes; family Fringillidae; genus Peucedramus; species Peucedramus taeniatus. The sequence goes on from WBNO01022235.1 coordinate 343,853, forward strand.
TCTAAGCAAAGAATATTCATACGAAACTACTAGAAAAGTAAAGACGACCCCCTGCTCACTGAAAGAAGTTCCCAGGGCATCCAGGCCCTGTTCAGTCATGGGTAAGGCAAAAGAGGTTTGCGTGTTTTATGGGAGAAGGTGGCACGTGGTTATGTGTGCCAAGGACAAAGATCAAAACCAAAATGGGGAGGGATGGTAAGGGAGGCTTCGCCATTTGTTTAAGTGAAGTACTGGGACTGGTGCAGCCCTGAGAGCTGCTCCCCACACCATCGCCAGCCCAGGGGACAGGGGTGGGCTCCACCACTGCTGTGGCTTTCCCACAGTCTCTGGAGGGGCTGCCAACCCTGTGAGATGGTCCACAGACACAGCTTCTGCACTTGAGAATGCTGTTATTTCACAGCTACTTAGGCCACTGAAGAGGTGTATTTTGTTTTCTTTTTAATGGCAAGAAATACCCCTACTGAGTTTGGTTTTAAGAGAGGAGGTGAGTACAGTGACAGAAACACAGAAAGAGGCAGGGAGTGGGGAGCCAGCAGAGGCTGAAAGTTCCCCAAGGTCCCCCTACCTGCTCCAGATAAACAATATGGCAATGAAGTCAATGCGTGCAAAAAGAAGAGGCATTTCTTGCCAGTTCATCAAAATTTGAAGGGAGACTGGGACTAAATGCATCAGCTTGGCTGTGGACCTTTCTTTTTTTAAAGAAAGGAATAAAAAGGAACTTTTTTTTTAAATGTTAAAGCTACATTTGTTTAGGCCTCTCATGACTGAACAGAGTATGGGGAGTAGCCCCTTTTTTTTTTCTTTTTTCTTTTTTTTTTTAAGCAGCAAGTCTACAGAAAGGTAAATCACTGCGGATGGGCTTGAAGCTCATTCTGGAGTCTTTGGCTTATGTGGGAGAGGTATGCATTCGCAGGTGGCTGATCAGATTGCGCTGCTGGGTGAATTTCCCACCACACAGTTGACATTCGTAAGGTTTTTCTCCTGAGTGGACACGCATATGCTCTGTTAGTCGGTACTGCCGGGTAAAGCGCATCCCACATTCCTCACAAGCAAAGGGCTTGAGCCCCAAGTGGCTGCGCATGTGCCGTGTCATGGTGCCACGCTGTGTGAACATCTTGCCGCAGATGTTGCAAGGGAAGGGCCGAGTCAGCCAGTGAGTCTTCTCGTGCTGCCGCAGCGTGGCTGGATCCTTGTAGCTCTTCTCACACACTGAACACTTGAAGGGCCGGGACTCTGCAGCGTAGGACTGATTGGAGTTGGACAAATCCTCAGCTTCATCCTTGCTGCCGTATGTGCCTTCCTCCTTGATGTAAAGGTCTTCCTCGGTGTGCGTTTCCACGTGGGCATTGAGCTGCTCAGAGCTCGGGAAGCCTTTGCCACAGGGGATACAGACATACAGGTTGTCACCATAGGCCACTGGCTCAAACCCCTCCTGCCGGTAGACGTAGTTGGCACTGGTATGGCCGCCGCTCTCACTCTCACTCTGGCCGCTGTCGTCACTGTTCTCCTTACCGTTTTCTACCTCCTCCTTACATGGGTAGGGCAGGTCTGCCCCATAGGCCCCGGCCAGACTCCTCTCCACAGACTTGGACAAAGGCCCCAGCAGGATCCCATTGGGCAGCCCTTCACCCTCGTCCCTGTCTTTGCCCCCTTCCTTTCGGTCAAAGGCGTTGTCTTTCTTGATCCACTCCTTCTTGCGGGACGAGTGCCGGAGGCCCTTGCGCTGGCTGCTCTCTGTCAGAGAGTGGTGGCACTCCTCGCTCAGATCCATCTCCATGGGGTCGCTGCTGTCCGCCATGCTGTGGGGGGCTCCGACACCGGATTCGTCGAACGATGAGGCACTGTTGGCTGCAGGGGCTGAGGCAGATTGGGGAGAGCCGTGCTGGCTTTCGCTGTGCTGCGTGTCATCGTGGGAGGCTGCGACAGGGAGCGAGGGGCTTTTTTTGGACAGGTCAAGGCCTAGCTCCTGGTCACCGGTGCTCCCATTCGCACTGCTGCTCCCACCGCCGTTCTTGCTGGTTCCCCTGCTTAAGGAGTGACAGTTCTCTTGGTTGGAGCTGCTGATGAAGACCTCATCATCAGAGAGCTTTCCCTTTGACAGCTCCTTTGAGTGCGAGCCCTTCAACCCCTCATTTGACCCTGAATAGCGAGCTTGGATGACTGAAGCAGTGGAAAGTCTCTGACTCCTGGCAGATCTCCCAACACCAAGGCCACCAGCCTTGCCAGCAAAGGACTTGCCGTTCCGCTTCAGCTTCTTTCTGCAGAGAGCTGCCAGGTCGTGCAGTTGGAGGTAGCTTGCTGCGGTGAGGAGAGCATTAAAGTTCTGTTCACCAGGCTGGTCAGTCGTTAAGAGCTTGCCAGTATAAATAAAGTCCAAGATCTGCCGGAACACGGTGGGGTTCACCATGTCCGTGTCTAAGTTTATCAGGTTGTCATGCAGGACAAGGGATTTGAAATACATGCTGCTGGCTGCCAGGATGTTCTTATGGGCACGAAACAGGGCATTTTCTACCACAATGATCACATCACAGAGGAAACCTTTGGCTCGTTGCTGGTTCAGCTGCAGTAGCAGTTGTTTGGCATGATTTGGCAGTTCCATCTCCACCTTCTCTTCCTCTCACCTTCACCTTACCACCTGAAAAACAGGAGGATGAGAGATGTGAGCTTGCTGTTTCCACTAGAACAGGTTACATTTAACAGACTGGTTTAACACAGTGCAGGCTATGTTAGGCTTGATACTGACTAGGGAGATCTGAGTACACTGAGCCCTGCAAGCTGTGATCCTACTGGGAATACAGAGAGAAATATTTCTCATGCTAAGACTCGATTCAAGTCTTTCAAAAATCAGATTTGTAACTATCTTTTTACAAAAGCAATCATTGTTGGCTGGAATCACTATTCAAAAGATACCAGCATGAAAACAGTAGTTAGGTACAGGTGAAAGCTGTTCTCTCCTGACACAGACTTGAAGGGAGGATGAGAAGCAAGAGAAAGAGGAAGAAAAGAGAAGCATCTACTTCACTGTCATTTGCATATCTGAGCATGTAAAATAATTAGCATAAGCTGCATCTTCCCTGCTTTAATGTGTAGTTTGTTTCTTGGCTGTTACATGTTGAAATCTTGTAACACCCAGCTGCTCTGGGGTTGAGAAAATGACATGTAGCAACTAAATCCATTGAAGATGGAATTACTCACACTGAGGTGTGAATGGGAAACCTCCTTAAGAGTATGAAAAACTGCTTTACTGCCCTGGTAATGTCCATATCCCAATCCATTAACACGTAGGGTTAGAATCAACCCTCAACTGGCTCAAATTCAGGATGCTGAGCTAGCTAAATGTCACCAAATGTCTTCATAAATCTGAAACATTTTTCTCAAATGAAACAATTTTCTCTGTCTTTAATTTTGAAAGAATTTTGTTTAAAACAATAGAGTCAAGTAACATATCTCAAGTCACAGTTTCTCTATCCTGAAATACTGTAAAGAGAGGAAAATTGTGGTTACCTGCATATAGTTCATGCATTTCACAAACAGTAGCCATGATGTATTTTAGTTTAGATGTTTTTATTGGCCTTCCCAGTAGTATGGACTGTAGGAAACATCCAGTTTGAGATATGTCAGAACTAACTGCAGTTGCAGGTTTGGTAGATATTACAATCCATAAAACCCAGAATTCAATCTGGGGCTGCATTTGGGAATCCAAGATCAATTTTAATTTTTTTTCCTTGTTATTTTGTGTGTGTGTGCATGTTTGTTTGTTTGAAAGTGCCAACTACTACTTGCATTTATCCATTAAAGTTGATTTAAAATAGTTTCTGAGGTTCAAAAGGAGGAATAAATACCAAATTAACAACAACCAAGTAGCCCTCTACTTCCTTTCTTCCTTTCCCAGTTCATCATATTATTGAAACATTTATCTCATTGAAGGAGAAGCAAGCCATAAATACAGAGAAATTAAGAGCTTAAGTTTTCTCTTAAATCATCATTAGTTAATTTTTTTATTGTTTGTGAGTTCCACTACCACACTCTGTCCCATCAGAATTCAAATGATGAAGCATTAGACTGCATTATGCTCCCTCTGTGCCAAGTATAGGTACACAACAAAAAGAAATAAGGAGTGATGCAGTTAGTATAAAAAATTGTTTCCCTCAAACCTGATTCTTACTATCTGATGATAAATAGAAAGATTTCATTTGGCAGAAAGGTGGTAAATTTACATCATCCATTTCTGCACAACAGAGAAGTTTTGCTTTATGAAAAAAGCTACCAAAAAGTAAACAAGCGAAATATTTCCTCCAGCATTGTTGCTGGACTACCCTGGTACTTTTCCCAACAGATCTGCCAAGCAGGTGCCTCCCTTCTTCCACAGGAGACAGCTCTTCACATGTTTTGCTGATGAGCCTTGTGCTTGCTTATGCCTTTGGTGGAATTTCTTGGTGGCTCTTCAGTGCAGCAGCATCTAACTTAGCATCCACACAGCTCCCCTCTGGCTCATCACCCTGACCCACAGCTAAAAAGGCTGCTCTGCTTTTCTGTTTGATTTTGTTTCAGCAATGGATGGCAACCCAAGAAGATGGTGGATTCACCACGATGCCTTTGTGCACATGGATGTTGTTCCCAGAGCCCTATGGCTTTAGAAAGGGTGGCAGCCAAAAGGAGGAAGTACAGGCTTGTACTAGTGCTAGTTTCACCTATAGTGTTTCTGTAATAGAAACTCACCCTGCAGAATCAGAAAAATGTGACAGGACAGGGGCTACCTCCACTGAGCAGTGCTGAGCACTTTAAAACCAAGTTTTGATGTAATTAATCACATCAAAATTAGTCACAGAGTTGCATGATGGAGGATGCAGCATGTCTGGTTCTAGTGGATTGCTTCCAGAATTGCTGATTAAGGGGAAGAAGCAGCAGCACAGAGGTACAAAATACCCACTTTTATCTAGCCAGGCCAGTAAGAGCCCTTACTTCTGGGTCACTGAGATACATTGATAGGGGAGGACAAAAACATGGCTTGCAACTTAACAGCATCTCACTATATAAATACATCCTGCATTTACAGCAAGATACAGTCCAGTACTACAGATAGCAAGAAACAGCTTAGTAGTACAATTTCATTACAAACATCATGGTGTTTTTCCATGCATGTAACACACAAAATCCCACGGTATGATTTTTAAGTGTTCCATAAAGGACAAATATGGGGAAAGAAGGGAAACAGTACAGCCAATATTTTCTGCCTAAACAGAGTAGTAGTAATAATAATAATATGATGTTACTGAAGTTAAAGTGGGCTTATTTCCCATTGATGTAGCACTTAAAGCAGAGAACTAGAAATCACTGTATTCAAGTTGTCTAAGCCTTAAGCCTTGCAACAGCTATTAATGCAGAATATTTTTAGGGTTTTACTTTTTTTTTTTCTTTCTGCCTAAATCATATTGAAACTAGGTAATGAGCCTGCAGAGAAAGCCCTAGAAACAGAGTTAGAATTCTAATTCTACTACTGACCTTCATGAGAAAGATAATGTTGTTATTATTACTGAGTATGTTCTGCAGCATAAAAACTAGCATAGTACAAGTTGTTTAAATTACCTCTATTTATCTCACAGATTTTACAGAACTGTTCATGTTCAGTAGGACATATGTATAAGGTAGACTATTACCTTCAGTAGATTTCAAAAGCAGTGGTCAGGTGTAAGCAGTATAACCCTGCCTATCGAATTTGAATTTATTAGCTGAAGTCTAATGTGGATTTAACAGCCCCCAAAAAATTAATGTAATGAATCAAGGCAGCAAAACCTTCAACCAAGCTTAGAGCATTGTGTTTAAAATGTTGTCAGAACTGCCCACCAAGGGCCTTGACCAGGAGAGGAGTATGGCTCAGAGAACACTCCTTTGGCTGACATCCCTTTGTTGACAAAAGCCTTATAGCAACCTGCTTTGTGTATCTTGTGCAGTCCTCAACAAAAATAAATCCAGTCCAGATATTTCATAGAGGTGGCCAGTTACAAACCCTTCTTTGACCATGATGCATTTCAGAGGTGGAGGAGGAAAGGCGTGTTGGAAAAGTTGTTAGCAAAAGAGAAGCAGGCGTTATTCCTTAACTCATGGCATTCCTAGAATCTCACTTCTAGCTGAAAGCATGGGACCAAGGACAATTGTGAGTTTAAATCCTGTTTAAAAGTTATCTGCCCAAACAAATGGCAGGTGCAGCCTTAGAAAGGCCTTGCTATCCATTAGTTTACAGAGAGTGTCTCTTAACAAACTGTAACATTTGAATAACATCACCACAACCCCCCAAAGCCCTAAAAAATCACAGTGGGTTTATACTTCTTGTATTTCAGTATCATTTTTAATAACCCTTCCTTTTCTGTTTTCTGAAAAAAAACCCCAAAAAAAAAACCAACCAGAAAAAATATGCTCCCCCAGTTCAGAGGAGCCCTGGTTCAGAAAAGGCTCAGGTGGGTTTTTTCTAGTAAAAAACCCAACTCCCCAGACCTCAAGAATACATAGATGTCTCACTGGGGCCACAGTCTCTAAACATTGAATGTGGTGTGCAAAATTTCACCCCTTTGCATTTAAAAGAGGATTACAGAATGCTCTGGACAAATAGCAGCAGTGATGGTCTTTTCCCAGATTCAGGTTGGTTACCTCACATTCAAGACACACTTTTTTTCAGAGCAGTGAACCTGCTCAAATACTCCCATGCTAGAAGGGAATAAAACAAGGCTAAGGTTCTCCACTACCTCCACCATATCCATGACACTGAGACACAGCACATGCAAATACATGAGAAGTACAGGGCACAAATCACAGAATACAGGAATGCTGCAAGCAGATGCCACACATCAAACAAAGCTTTGCAAGCTAAGAGCCGACAGCGTCTTAATACACAATACTGCCCCAGGAGCTGGGTAACTGTGAGCTGCTGTGCCCAGCCTGGGGCACACTGTGATCCCATGGGCAGCAAGGCTGTGCACAACACACAGGCTGCTCCTGGAGCTGTGCTGCTCTCACTACACAGCAGGAAAAACTTCATTTGTTCCCAATTTGCACAAAGACTCTGGACACCACAGAAAATGAAATTGCTAAACAGAGGAGAAGAGAACTCCCTTCACCCCTTTCAACAGTATAAAATCTACATATTCACTGCAGGTTTGATTCTCTTTAATATCACTAAATCTCTACCTAAAAGTAATTGCTGAATGAATGCTAAATGTGTTATCTTAGCAACTTCTGGCAGGAGATGCTATTTGATTTCATCTCTGAGTTATAGATTGCAGCACATGAATATTGTTTACCTTTTAAGAAGCAACACCAGTGAAGCAAAGAATCAATCATAAACAGATCTAAGGAATCACTCATTTCACGTAGAGGATTTGTGGCTGGATGAGAAGGCTAGACACCAAGCACCTGAACAGTGAGTTAACAGTACTGCAGATAAAAACCAACAAACAGATTAGATGTGATGTATCAAATTAGATGCTGTTAAAACGTCAGCCTACTGTGCATGTTATAGTAGACCCAGGAAAAGACAGTAGCCTGCTTACTTATTTTTCCACCTTCCCAAGCAGTTGAGCTGCACTGAGCAGACACTGCAGCAGTGAGCATGGAGAAAAACAAGACAAAATGAAATCCACTATTTCCTATGTTGCTCTCTCCCACCAATTTATGACCTTAAAAATGCTGTGTCCAGCTGCTATTGGAACTGAGTGAAACTGAAACAGATGACTTCTGCACCCTTCAGTTTCAGGATGAACCAACTTTTTTTTTAGCACTTAACGACCCCACTGGGAAGAGAGCTTTTCTGTTCCCCACTGGCTCATCTGATCTTCCTTTCCCCACATCCCAACAGAACCAGGACCCTCAGAGGTTTCAGTGTAGTGAGTGGTTCACAGCCTCTAACCTGCCCCCAGGAGTTGCACTTGGCAGATCATTAGCCCATGACTTTTAAAGGTATTCACATTCTAGAACAGCAGAAGCATGGGGAGAAGTGCTGCAACTGTGTTAGTTCAAATGGTTCCCTATCCCCAGCCCCTTCGAGCAGTCAGATAGCAGAATTCAGAAGCTGAGGCACAAACATGCATTTTCATGATTGGCAGTGGAGCAGCAACAGTTCTGTGAAGAAGGCTCAAGCAGAAAACAGGATGCAGCACCCTTGTTTTTCTCACACAAATATTTAGCACTTTAAAATAGCTAAGACCAACATGTGAAGCTAATTGGGCAGAGGTCTGCAGAGCTGGGGAGGGAGAGAAAACATGCAGGACAGATCAGGATGTGCAGCTGATTTTGCAGGTGTGGGCATGGAAAAGAGAAGGAAAATGGAGGATGAAGGATCATTTTGCAGAGGATACCACATCAGCAAACTGAAAGTGGCCTTTGTTTAATTTGTTACATTCCAATTAGTGCCAGGCAGAACTGCCCTCCTGGCTCCCTGAGCCAGCTCTTGCAGGACTCCTGCAGAAACGGCACAGCTTTGCTTAAGGACGTGAGCACCTGTCTGGTACCTCTGTGCGGCAACATTTGGATTTTTGGGATGTGGGCAATACCTGCTCAACTGCTACCAGCTCCTGGCCAAAAAAGGAGAGAAAAAAAAAAGAGTGAGATTTCTCAGTCTCTTCTCTCTCATGTTCTAGAACAACAAGGAGAGCCTGACATGGCTAGGCCCTTCTCTACTGCATGGCAAACTTCCCAGGGAAGGAGAATCTCCATGGGTGAAAAGGGTAGGGGCTCTGTGTGCATGAAAGCACTAGAATCAGGAGAGCAAAGTGATTTCCAGTCAGTGCAAGGCTGCAGCAAAGCAGGAACACCTTGCTATACAAGCTGAAACTGTGAGCAGTAGAATGCAGATTTAACCACTTGGTTGCCGCTTACCATGCCAGGTACATTGGGCTAAAGGCACCTCCATCCAGTGCTGCCCGACGTGCCAGGTACATCCCATGATGTTCCATTGAAATCACAACAGGCCATCAATAGAACGTGGCTGCACGGATGCAGAATGGAGAACCAGCAGGGACGCTGTTAAATGCAATTAAAATACTGCAATCAAAATTGAAATGTACATTTTAAAACAGCCACCTGCCTTAAATATGTAACTGCTAGAACAACCTCCCCTCCACCCATTTCCCCACAGCTGTTGAACTGTGACGGAAGCAGAACAGAAGGACTCTGCAAATTTCTTACTGATGCTCCCTGGCCATTTAGGTTCATGACTCCCAATAGCACTGAGCTTCAGGGAGACCAGTTCACATGTATCCAAAACTAGTAGATCCCAGGATGTCTGCACCAGCTTCCTTCTGCCCAGAAATTCAGGCAATGAAATATTAACACCATTTAGAAATGCCTCTGTGACAGGAACAGCCTGGTGCCAGATCTTTACGGTCTCATTCCCGACAGAGTACAGGCAGCAGAAGAAACACTTCAAACCTGATTCACTGTGTTGTCCCCGTTTCCCTGTCCCACTTCCCAAGGCTTTAAAAATATCTTCTAGAGATGCTATGGCATTGGACCAGGCTGGATACTTTGGTGCAAGGTGGGAGAAGACGACACTGTATACCCTCTCCTATTTATAATGATGCTTCACTGATAATTCAATCTCCATTCTTGGAGACCGGAGATCAAGTTGATTCATGGTGAACTGCAGCTTGTATACGCGTCGCAAAACTCAAGATCTATAATTCCACCCTCCCCCGTCCAAAGGAACAAGCAACATCATCTTTTCCATGTCAGGGAAAGGCACATATCACAGCTACCCTAGGTTTGACAAGCTGGTTGTATCCTCTGCAGTGCATATCCTTCCCACAGAGTTCCTCTAATCAGCTCCAGTGGGATTACCATGGAGCAGTCTCAGGGTAGATGCTAAGAACAGGTTCCTTTCTACAAGTGGTGATGCTGCCGCAGTGAAAACAAACAAACAAAGCCCAAATCCACCAAAAAACAGTACAGAAATAAGCCTGCAGCCTGGCAGGGATTTAACATGGGTTTTTAGACCCTCATGGTGAAGTGGAACATGTGCATAGCTCTTATCACATTGATGGCTGCATGTCTCCAGCTGTGTTTCTGGAGATAGAAATCTTACATTTAAAAAGTGTGAATACTCTTGATTATCAGCCCTAAAAGATAAAAGGCCAAATGAAAAAGACCTATAATACTTAATGTTGAATGAGAGAGAGCATAAAGGAGGACACAGGCCTGAGAAATGGAATGCGTTGTTATGAAAAGGACAGAGTATAAGAAGATAGTTCATTCTTCCTGAACATCTGCTGGGCCTAGGCCCGGGACAGTGTTCCCATCATTCCCACCTGCATACTTATCCCCATAACTCTGTAACCAAACTCCTTTCACAATTAAATAATAGATCTTTTGTATTCAGATCACCCTGTTTTCACTGCTGTAGGCTGAAGATTCTTAAATCTTGTCAATACAATGAAGAAGTGAAATGTAAGCAACTGTTTGCCTACTGACCTCGGCTGTGCTCAGCCAAGAGCATTTGCTGAACTAGTCTGAACAGGCCACTGCCATCATGAACAGGCCAACCCACAGTTAACTACCACACTTAAAGCATCATGGGCCAGAGCCCCAGGAATTTGGAGCTCCCCCCTCTCCAGAAGATCATGCTCTACACAGCATTAGAGCGACCTGAACTCTGGCTGCATCTCCCAGCATCACAGCTCTGCAAAACCCTCAGCAATACCAGCAATTCTCAGTTTAACACAGGCTGAATGCTGCATAAAGATATTTCTTGAACAGCAGCTCAAACACGAAGTTTTTCTGACCCAGATTACATCAATTTGCTTCTTGCTGCTGTGAAGCAAGAGCTCTTCTCCATAGTTGTATTTGCCCTCTAGGGCAGAGTTTAGCAGAGAACTGCTTCAGCCAAAGGTGTTTCCTACTGTTAGATCTCACTGCAGTCAGAAATTAAGCTTCCTGCCAACCCCTAAACAGAGTGCTTGTATATTATACATTTATTGTCACTGTTGACACATTGGAGACTAGAACTATCCAAACCTGGGAGAGAAGGGGAGAGGCATGGACATTGCAGATCTTGTCAGCCAGAGTCCGGCATTAAAAATTCCTGCATATCTGCAGAGCACAGCTGATCTCAGGAGCAGAGCAGCGGCACAACACAAAGCTTCAGAAGCTCGTGACCAGCTGTAGACTCTGGGCTCTTCTTCTCATCCTACAACAACTGAGCAAACTCAGTTTTAATTGTACCTGCACTGCAAGTAGTAAAGGCAGGTCCGATGTCCAATGCTAATCTCATTTAATTCATTTATTTACTCCCTATTGCACAAAAATAACAACATATTGAATGAAGTAGCTCAAAGGACCCTGTGTATACAAAATTTCTGTTTCCCAGCCACCTCTGAGCCTCTACAGAATTCTCCCTTTACAATGCAAGAATTTAGGACATGACTAAAGGATCTTTGCTACCTCCCAGTTAATCCTAGAGAGTATCAGTCTTGGGCCCTGTCCTTCAGTAAGGTAGGCCACTTGGCAGGGGGTGCATGGGGTGGCAACCTCATGCTGAGCATCACTCTGAGGGCAGGAATGCACCCGGCACTGTGGGAAGGAGGAATGTCATGACCCTCTTCCAGCCAAGACTGTCCTACAGGACACTCCCAGCTGCAGCACTGCTTTAGGGCTCTGAGTCACCACAGGTACAAGCTGATAGCAGGTTGTGAAATGCAGTACTACTGGAGCAAAAGCATGACCCTTTCAACTGTCCCTGCAACTGGGGAGATATCCAGGACAGAGATGAGGCAGGCAGCTGGAACTAGTGACCATGACTCAGACTCCTTAGTTACATGGGGTTTGTTAGAGCAAACAAAGCCTCAGAGTACTAGGAAAAATGGGAACAGGTTTGATAAAGATCCTCCCAATCGGCCTGTTTATTTTCATTTCTTGTGTGGACTCAGCAAATGTTTCTGCAGAGAGAAGCAGTCTGCATAGGAGCATCTGCATACACAATACTGCCAGTATCATGAGCTTGCACTAGTTAACAGCAAGTTTCCATGCTGAGGGGTGTAGTAACTGTCTTGGACAAAAATGTCATCTCTCACCATAAGCCACAGCAGTGGTGAGCACAGTGAGCACAAACAAGCACTGCTGTCTTGTTTTTTTCCAATAAGAAAAAATCTCATTCCCTTTACCCATATCTATAGATCCAGCAACAGTTCTTAATATAAATGATATCTTAAATACAGCACTTTTTATCCACATTTTTTTCTTTCTTTTTCCCCAAAACTGACCATCTACAGCCCTGTACTTAGCAAAGAAATCTTTGGTTTTAAGTTTCACTTTGGTGAAGTCTTTCAAGCAAACCACTTCAAGAGTTGGTCCCAGCAGTACTAAGACTGCACTGCCTACCAAACATCCCTCCAAGTCAGATGCTTAACCCATCAGCCTGAGTCCTTTGTACTTGATTTTTTGCAGCCACCAAGAAGTCTCAGCACATCTGAGCCTGGCAAATGAGAGGAGGCCAGAAAACCACTATTGCTTATAAAAGCAGAAGGCCTAACACACTCAAAGTTCTGCAAACTGCCTGTATTGCATCCAAATCTCTCCACGCTGAAGATGACCTAATGGGAAAGCAGAGTTTACTCACTTTCAGAATTCTTCATTTCTTTGGCTGCTTTTCCTCAACCCCTACTTCTTATTTTGACTGTTTAATTCCTCTTCTTCACTTGAGACTTCAAGCATTATTTAAACTCAGCTCACACACTACAGGGAGGTCACTCTATCTATGTTTCCAAAATCCACTTCTTCCCAGCAAGGCTCCCATGCTGCTGGCTTTGTTCTGCAGCCCTGCACAGCAGTGGTCCAGGGCTGCAGATACCTCAGGCACATTTGGCCAGCCCTCCCTTACAGACAGCTTCTCAGCCTGGGGGATTACAGCCCCAGGCAGGTTATGAAAGGCAGCCCAGCAAGGTCAGGGTGTTGAAAACTTTGCTACAGTCCAAAGCACAGGATCTTCCTCCTTTCCTTCCCTACACGCTATTCCTGTCAAGGCCAAGGATTTCCTGGCAGTCCTCAAAGTACACAAATTATAGGCTTTTGTCATGAATTAAGACTTAAAACTTCTCTTCATTTTAAAAAAGTAGAAGGGGTGGAGCAAGGCAGGGGGAAAGGTACTTTTGCCTAAGAGTTGGTTATGAAAAGGGGATTGACAGCCTATGTATGTGCTTTATCCTGTAATCTGAAAGCTCCTCAGGACAGGACCCTTAAAAGTATTTTACGCTGAACCATATACAGAGCAAGAGAACCAGCAGCTCCCTGCATCCGTTCCAGTCTGCTCAGCTTCTCCTAAATCAACACTGCCAGAAGGCAAGACAGCACTATAACAAATTAGCACCACTCACAATTTGTTGAAGTTGCTGTTGCATTGTTTGTTTATTTAAAACACGCGCAAGCACACACACACACACACACACACACAAACCTCCCGAGCCTGCTCTCTGCTGCCATCCCCCAAACTCCAGATTTGTAGTCTCAGAGAGGCGAGCAAAGGCTGTGGATTAAACCCATGCAGAGCAACAGCTACTGTGCTGGGACTCTGCTTGGGTTTTGCTTTTTCACTACAAGCAAAACCAAAGAATGCCCACATTATTCCAGCCTGGAACATCATGCTGTAGAAATCCTTATTTCGGCACCTGACTAGGGAAGTGCTGTTAAGAAAGAGCCACAGGCTTGAAAGGACCCAGTGCTAATAAAACTCTTAGTGCTAATGCTATTTATGAACATCCAAGGGATAATCTGCACCCCTTATCAGTCCATAAGATTATAAGACCTTTAAAATAGGAAACATACTTACTGCATAAAGCACTGTATAAGTTTACAAAGACAATATTAGTGGTAATAAATAATTGTCAAAGTCGAGCACAGAGGTGGCTGTAAAACCTGAAGCACCATCACTGTTCCCATTTCATTAGCAGCACTGTACATTCTCTGGTTGTGCTGACCCGGTCTCTTATGCACCAACCTGGCTTTATTTTAAGAGATGATTTGGGAAATGTGCTATGCTTTTACTCACAGTGGAGAAAGTAATGTTTGATCATGAGGTGATCACTATGAGGGTGATTTTAAAGAGCTGTAGTACATTCTTATCCTTCCACCAAACAGTTTAGTTTGCCAGCCTGTGTCAGTGTGCCAGTAATGATTCCTCTACACAGCATTTCTATCTGTAGGCAATTATCACACACAGAGCACCCTACTATTGGAGCAATTGCTCACCAGTTCCATCATGTAACCTAAAGAGACAGCTTCCCTTTTATTTCTCTTGGTTTATATGACAATAAGCTCTGGGCTGCTGCAGGCATAATTTAGAGGACAGTAAAGTCAGCATCATCCACTCAAACACTTACATGCTTTCATTTAGATTTTTTTTTTCATTTTAGAGAAGTTTTTTCTGTCTTATGAATACTCTAAATGTTTTCATTTCTGGCTACTGACAGATAACTGCATCATCCAAAGCATCTCTGCTCGCCTGGGTTGAGCATGGCTTTGGTTTCGGGACAGGTGAATGCCACAGATACCACAGCTATCTCTACCAGTTTAACAACAATTAAGGAAATTAAGAGATTTTCTATTCAGATTGAGACCTTTGCATTGAATTCTGTTGGTGCCAAAACATCATAATTTTATTCTTCAGATAACCCAGGACCTAGCAAATGTTTAAATACTCAAGCTTAAGTATTTTAAAAGCTATTCACTTTATATTTGTCACCTAAGGAAATTACTAAGCAATTTGTGCAATTTTTTCCTTGCCAGAAAAAAAATGCCTCAAAGAGCAGAGCAGAATGCATCACCCTCCTTCTTTCAGCATAATGAAAACCATTTCATTGGTAATTATTGTCCTCAAGGTGGGTGTGGGGGAATCTGTAACAGATTCTATTTTTAGAAGATAACCTTGGGAAAAACAGGAGGTACCAGAGAAACAGGCATGAGGGGTGAAGTTATGACAGTACTGAAACTAGCAGGAGACACAGGTGTACCAGGTGTCTGTGCCAGAGAGCTCTGAGAACACAAATGTGGCCACACCTCCTGCAAGATTTAGGCTTGGCTGGCAGGTTTCAGAGGCACTCAGAATTCACAGAGACAATTCACATATTTAAAAGTTTGAGCAAGAGTTTAAAAAAAAACAAAACCAAAACCAAACCCACACTAAAAAGTTATTTTAAAACTTTGCTGGATCACTTCCCATGGAGTTCTCCCCCCTAAGCAAGGAAAGCGGTTAAAGGAAGGAGAAAACCAACCAAAAAGCCAAGCAGAACCAAACCCTAAAAACAGCCAGAGAAGCTGGAACTTCCTTAACACAGATGGAACAACACAGCAGTTTTATACCTGCATAAATAGGATCAGAATCTGGCCCAAGGAGCAATACACGTACAAACTTCTGCTCACAGCCACAACAAACATTGATACCACACCTAAGAGTGGAAGGAAAAAGTAAAATTTTTCCATCCTTACCACTTCCAGCAGAGCCCAGTGATATAACAGCATCAAGAGACGCCCAGAGGATGCAGAAAGTGCTCTTAGTGAGGATACATTTGGACTAAAGCCTCTCTCTTGGCAATGTGCATTCCCAAACACCTGTATCTAGGATCCAGCTGCTTCCAGCCCCTGGCTGCACATTATTCAGCCACATGCAGTTCTGTCACAGAGAAGGGCTGAATAAATTGTGGCATTGTTACACCACAGTGCAGGTGCTCAGAAACACACACATCCTGAGGCTTGTGCCTCCCCAGCCATGGGAATGTTCTGATGCCATCCAGCTTTCCCTGACCCACCAAGTCAGATCACTTTGGCTTAATCTATTCCCTTCTCCAGGTATTTTCTTGGCAGGCACTTCACTCAAAGGATATGTTTTAACAGCAGGAAAATCACCTCAAAATCTCAAACTAAACAAGCCAACACCTCTGAAGAACCTGAAAAAGTCATATCCTTCTTATCACAATGTGTCCTCCATCACAGATGCTAACATGGCTTTCACACACCTGCTTTCTCTACAACCTCATGTAAGAAGCCTGACAGTAATGCCAAATCTCCAGACCCTTCCAGGAGCAGTCACTGCACACCCAGACCTACTCCAGACAATCAAAGTCTTATAACAGGGTATGTAACGTGGAAGTTTAATCTTGTGCAGGCAAGAAATAGCAGGGACTTGCCTATTGAAAAATTAGGAGGTAAACAGTAATTAATCAAATTGATTTAAAAGAGCCAGCTGCCTGTGTGAATGCTGGCCCTGGCAGAGACAATCCCAACCCTACACATTTGCTTACAAATAGGCAAGGTGCTTTGGCACAGCTACTGAATCCTTTGAAAAAGTTGGTTTTGACATGTTGGAAAAGGACTTGGATTTTTCAGCTGCTCTCTAAGCAGGAGGCAGTTGAGACAACACACCCAAGAACTGCAGCAGACACCACTTTAAAATTTGTCTTCATTATGTTCTAATTTTTACACAACTTTCTAACATTAGCAAAAGCCAGATGAAATTTTTCATGTTTCTAAAAACAGAGGAGAGGTCAGGAAAACACCGTTACACATCATTTGTTCTTTCTCTAGTGATAGTCAGAGTCCAGAGTCCTGGCCCAGAGTTTCTACTTATATTTTCCCTGTGATTCTTAAGCCAACAAACCAAATAGAATTAGTTGTCAGGTTTAGTGGGTTTCAAAACAAAATGTGTATTAGAAGAGGGATTTTTTTATTATCATACTATTTAAAGGATTTAGTGAGGAATCTAAAAATCTGTGGAAGGGTTTGTTGGAGGGGGATCAGAAATAGAAGAGCCTTATTGAAACAACCCAATCACAGGGTTTGTTGCTCTTCTCCACATTAAATCATAGAATCACTTGGGCTGGAGAAGACCCCTAAAATCAAGTCCACCCATTAACCCATCACTGCCAAGTCCACCTCTGAACTGTGTCCCCAAGTGCCACATCTACACATCCTTTGGATAATCGCCAGGGATGCCAATTTCACCATTTCCTTGAGCAGCCTGTTCCAATGCTTGATGACCCTTTCCTTGAAATTTTCCCTTGTATCTAACCTAAATCTCCCCAGTGCAACTTGAGGCCATTTGCTTTTACCCTATTGCTTGTTACTTGGGAGAAGAGACCAACCCCCATCTGGCTACAACATCCTTTCAACCTTGTTGAACCTCACCCAAGTGGCCTCAGCCCATGGATCCAGCCTGTCCAGATCCCTCTGCAGAACCTTCCTGTCCTCCAGCAGATCACCACTCCCACCCAGCCTAGTGTCACCTGTGAGCTCACTGTAAGTGCCCTCAACTCCCTTGCCCAGATTTCTGATAAGGACATGCACACTAAAGCCTGCCTTCCATTAGGGAAACAAATTCAAAAGACCTGGAAAACACTGCACTGAGACACATGGTGGGGAGATTCTGGGAAGCAAAGCAGCAGCTGAAGTTATATGGAAATAACAACAACATTCACAGAAGTTCCCCTTGGATGCATGTCAGCATGTGGGAATGAAGGATTAAGATTGAGTATTTGCATTTCCCAGTCAGATGCCAAGATAGCAAAGCTGGCAGGCTGAGGTGTTGTGGCATTCCTTGAAGGGAGTCTCCAGCCATGAACACTGTGTGTACAGAGCTCTTCTGCTTGTAAGTCCCTCTCTCTCTCTAACAGTGAGTATTTTGAATTTTTTAAAATGTGCTCTAGGTTAGTGCTTATAAAACTAAAGCATTAACAGCTCCAGCATAGCACAGGCAACTGGGCAAGCTCTGCTGACAGACCCTTGCCAACATAACCCCAAATTAATCCTGTGCTGTGCTCCCAACCCACACACAGCAAGCAGGTAGTACCATGGTGCCAACTGCTTCAGTCAGCACGTAAGAGCAAAGTGCCATGTTATTAACTCCTCTAAAGGCCACAGCAGAGCATTTTGATCCCTGCATACAACAGACACCTGGATAATTAGAGCACAGGGCTGAATCCTCTGGCAGACATGGCTTTTAAAATAAGATGTAGCACTTCTGCATCATGGCCCTCTACAGCAGATCTCAGTGCTTTAATGCTGCTTTTTTAAAGGCTAGCATTAACATTGCCAATGATACATAATTCACCAGGTGGAAAAAAAATTCCAAACCAAACCACACAAAAATCGAGCCAGCATTACAAAAGATGAGGCATCATGATCTGTTTTAGGACATCCAAGTCAGAGTCACCACCTAAAAGGTCAGGTCTTGCCCTCTTTCTGCATCAGCCCTGGTCTGGCTCAGCCTTACAAGCCCCATGGTCTTCAGGGCAGCACAACAGAGCAGGCAGCAAAGCACAGCCAGGGATCAGGGACACTCTTGAACAAAGCTGGCTGTAAAGCCAAATCCTACGTGTCAGAGGTCACAACAGTAACTGAGGATTGTGCTTCAACCCCCAAAACATCCTCTGGTATCCAGGAAGGCTGCTGGCAATAGGTGAAAGATGGTTGTGAGACAGGAACAATGAAGAAAAGGTCCTTGGAATTGTTGTTGACACTGTGTGGTGCATGCACACAGAGAAGGCAGAGCAAAGCAGCACTGGGACCAGGAAGAGCTTCAAGAGAATATTCCTGTGGGCTTTTGGGCCTGAAATTCTCCTCTCCAACACCCCAGCTTCCATAGTCAGAAGTGAGATCAATGCCTAACTAGACAAGATGCTTCCACTTTGTAATGACCTTCATTTCTAGGTGATTAATTGTTGCTGACTTCCTCCTTTGGAACTTTTTAACAGCCCAGCGAGAATGAAAGTCTGGAGATTCTCCCCAAAGTCCCCCAAATGCATCAGAAAGTGGAATCTGCTGCAGGGCTGCAGTACATTGTCTCAGCAGATTCAGTCAGTAACGAGGTCTTCTGAAACAAGGTGTAATCAGTGTTTCTGCCTGGACTTGCCAAAAGACCTTAATGCAAATAGAACTGCAGGAAAATTAGGGTGGACTCTAGTGGCTGCCTCCCCCTCAGGGTTTTGGTTTTTCTGTTGGCTTTTTTTTTTCCTTCAATCCTGATGAAATTCATTACAGTTGCATTTAAACTGAGGTTGTGATTTAAATTTTTCAAAGCAGGCAGGACAGGTTTGAAAGCCTGATATATCAGAGTATGTGTGCTTCCTGAGAACCAAGATAGTTGCAGAGCCTTCCCCAAGGGGTGCCTGGTTGGTCCCCTCACCCCCTTGGCATGTTTGCTGTCACACAGGCCAGTGGATTCCTGGCAAGTTGAGCAGGCTTGCTTCTTACAGCCAAGCAGCCCCACACTCAAACATGCCACTACGTTCCTTGAAGGTATTTACAGTTTACTTTTTAGTGCTACTTTAAGTTCAAAGGGGCTAGTAAAGCCCCATTAAGCCATTTACATCAAACTGGTTAGTTAATTATCCTGTTGCAGGCTTTAAATTAGCAATTTATAACCCCTTCCCTGGAGATGCCAGTATTTGGAAACAACTCAGCCAGGACATTTTGCAGGGTGCAGTTAAGGAACAAAAAACACCACTAACCAAACCACTCCTCCCCACCAAAAAAAAAAAAAAATCCAAAACAACCCAGAATAAATATATTCAGTTTTTGATTGCACAGCTATTAACTTTGGGAGAATCCAGTAAGAACAGAGCTGAGGGAGAGTCCACTATCACCAGCTAGCAGGGATAGTGAGGCTGTGTCTACCTTAGGCTATGCAGCAAAATGTGATTTGCAGAGGCCCAAAGCCAGCCTGGGAGGCACCACAGCTACAGGGGGATGATTCCTTACAACAAGATATTCTGCTTCTCAGTAGCATAATCAAAGGTATTGTTAATTCATATGTACAAAAAGGTGTCTGCCCACAAGGAAGAAAAACTATTTGAGGGTTTGGATCTGGTCAAACTGAACACCAGCATACAGCTGCAGTCCTCTTTCAGGTTAGGATTAAAAATATATATATTTATACCCCCTTGTCATAAGGGTCAATGACCCCATGGGCCAAGTGAGGCTGGAGCTGAGGGGTCTCCCTTCCCAGGCTCTCCTCCCCTGCCAACAACCTTTAATTTCTGAGAAGGAGATTCTGTCATCCACTCAGGGACTGGTTATTCCAGACCACCACACTCAGAGTGCAAAGCTGTTGCAGAAGAGAATTATCACCTTCCCTCCAAAATACCTGACTACCCAAACTAACCAGGTCCTAGAGCACAACCCTCCTCCTTATTTCCACCAGCCATTAGTTCAGTTCTGCAAACAATTGACATTCTGGATGTTCACCTGAAAATCTTATTTAAATCTTATTTAAAATAAAGATGGGAGGGAAAGACTGCCCAGTCGCTACTATTTCCACACAATAATCTATCAAATGTTGGAGAAGCCTTGGCCCCAATCCTGGGAGCTGTCCCAAACCAACAAGCACTTAACACCTCACCAAGAGCAGGAATCCATGGAAAGAAGGGCCATGTGGAATGAGACTAAGGCAAACTTGGGGATTTCACATTAACATCAAAAAAAGGCACATCAAATTTGAGAGAAAAATTCCCTTCTACTTGAAAGACATGACAGATAGATGGAATCAAGTCATATGACAGTCCCTGCAATTTCTTTTTCCTTCATCTTAATAGATCCCTTTTTCAATAGCAAAAAAAATTATCCTCTGTCAAACAAGTGTCAGATAAACTTCAAAAAGAGAGATAAAAATCTAAGCATTTTAATTCTTTATGCCATGAAACCATGAGATTTAGTTTGTATTTACTTGCTTCTTCTTATGGAGAGTAACTGTTTCACAGTAATTTTCGGGATGGGGGTAGACGGGAAGAAGAGAGGGAAATACACTCAGAGATTTCAAACCAAAGTGACAAAATATTTTTGTACAAAATTTGTAAGATGGTGTGACTTTTATGTGATTTACTGCTCTAAATTGCCAGACAGAGGCCTTATAATAAAAATACTGGTAAACACAACACAAAATCTAAATTATCTAAAGGACTGAAAAACCCAACCCCACACATAGATGACATTCTCTGAATTCTCTGCCCTTTCTTGGGAGCAGTTACATCCAAACCATCACTCAGACCAGAGGCTGTTCTCTCCTGCAAACACCAGCCTGGCCTCCGAAACAGCCCGGTGCTAACAGGCTACAGGGCTGCTTAATATTAGGGAATTATAAAATAATGTGCAACTGGGAGAAAGAAGAAAGCAAAGCCCTCCTGAGGATAAAATGAGAGTCTTCCCTGCTCCACCAAAACCTTCCATTTCCAAGGCATGCAAGAGCCAGTCTGTGCCTAGAACAGGTGTGTCTCCCTAAATACCTCACATGTCACACTTGTGTCTCATGGACACAGTCCTGCGGGATTATATTAGTACCAGTGCATACCAGCTGGAGCTACCCCCGCCGGTGTCCTGTGACTCCTCGCACGGGGGGAGCCGCTCTCGCCGCAGGCACGGCCCCTTTGCCACATGATCCCGGAGACAGACAGACAGACAGACAGACAGACAGCGACCCTGCCACTGCTGCTTCCGAGCACTTGTGCTCCAGGGGCCGACCCAGCGCAGGGAGAAGCAAGAGACCTCCTCCAGAGCAGGAAGGGGGCACTGCCGGGAGACACTGAGCGCAGGCTCCTTTTCCTTCCCTCCCCCTGCGCTTTTTACCAGCAAATTCTCAACCAATTTATGCCAAACAGACACGCTGAAGACCTCCTTTAAATAAAGAAAGATGCACGGCTAACAGAGCAAAGTCCACTCAGCCATTCCCAAGCAGAAAATGCTGACAAGGGCACAACGCAGGTATGGCTAAAGCGGGATGAAGGAAGAACAAAGGAGAGCGAGCCTCATACATCTTCAAGTCAGTGCAGAAAGACACCCCTTGGCAATTTCAACCTAATTCATCATTAACCTTGGAGCATGCTAGCTGCTGGCCTAAGCAGCTGAAAGAGATAGTAAGAAAATTTTTATGGCAGCAAACACATTAGTGACGTTTTTTGTGTCATGAGTGGCACAGATAATACAAAGGGGAGAGCTACTCGGTTTTAGCTAGAGCTCTGCACCGCAATTCAAAGGAATTCTTCAGCATGAAGAACTGCCCCAATGCCATCCATCATGAAAGGGATCTTGTAGCACTGATCACAGAGCCAGAGCACCGACAGATGTGAGAAGCTGCTGAGCAGCACACATGGGCTAAGAGGTGGAGCCCTGTAGGGCCCTTCTTAGTCCTCCTTAGCAGCATAAGTGCTTTCATTTTCCAGAGAACAACTCTTGCAACAGCTTTTAGGAGAGAGAGTATGTGAGTAAAAATTAATAGACCAATCTTGGTGAAAAGCCTAACTTACAAGGAATATATCACATCCATTAATTATTACACTGTTTAATTAATTCCAATTTCCAGGTTCCAGTACACATCAGGTTTATCTGCTCATCCCTACAGTAGCTGGCTCCAGGCATCACAATCAGCTATTGGGGATGAAGGCATTGCCAAGCAAAACGTTCTTCTCAAGTGCTTTTTCAGTCCACCTCTGCTTTATAAACCCTCAAGGACTGGGTGAAACAGAGGGTTCAATGAACCCAGCTCATCAGTCCAGTGCAAGTTGGAAGCAAAAGGAAATTCTCACACACTTTACATCCCATTCATTTCTTCATCTCACTGGCCATTTCTGTTCAAATAAATCTAGAATAATGATGCTTCATTCTCAAAAATGTGTGCAGGACCCCAAAGGCCCCCAGATCCATCTACCCCTACAAACACCTTCTTATTACTGCCATTTCTCAGTTTCAAGAGCCTCAAGTCTGTAGCCGTAAAAATCAGCATTAACTGCCAGGTGAACTCTTACTACTTAGCCAACTATTTATTATGCTGGGTCCTTCACTACCAGGCAAACATCAGTTGCAAATGCCACCCCATGTTCTCAGACACCATGAGTTTAAATGCTGAACAGCCTCCTGTAACCAAAATTTAGCATCTTTATGCTGTCTTTATTCTTTGCCAGCCACAGTGTTAGGGACTTCAGGCCAGTTAGCAGCCAGCCTGGTAAGAGCTCTGAACTTCACACATTTGTCAGGAAATCTTAGAATACAGACTGTCCTGTACTTCTCAAGCAACTTGAAACCAAGTTGACAGAGCAGGTCTGGGTCCCCAAACAGACAAATGGAGGCCCAGCTGTATTTCATAACTGTGCCACATAGAAAATGTGCACTTCCAGGAGCCTTGAGACCTGGTGACACACCTAATGCAGAAATGATTATTTAAGAAGCCATATTTTTAAATCCCCACATTTAGTACAGGAGTGCAATCATTCCCTTAATTTTTCCACAAACAAAAATTTTTCAGACTTTGGGAAAACCAAGCCTTCTTGTGAGCAACCCCTGTGCATACCCAGGGCTGTGTGATCCCATAGGGAAAGTCTGAATTTCTAGGTGAGACCAAACTAAAACAACTCCTTAAAGTGGGAGTAACTGAGAACAGAGCTGTCCACGTGCCTCTGTATAGGCCTCCATCCAAATGCTCAACTCCCACTCCTGTCTGTACTTGCAAGCCTTTAATCCAACTGAGGTTCTTCACCAACCTCCAGCTATTTCATGACGTGCCTGTCTTGGGGCATAAAATCCTAGAGAGTGTCCCCATAAATCAAGCACATTTGTTATATAATTGAAAAAGCTGTAAAGGAGAAAATGGAAAAAAATCCTACTGTTATTAAGAAGAAAATTAATGATCTAGAGCACAGCAGTGATTAGCCAGATAGCTATTCTTTTTTATTGAGCAACCAGACTCATAATTAAGGTGTTTTTTCTTAAAATAATATATAAATAAGCTACTGGAAAGTTTTACACAACTTTAACTGGTGGAATTTTGGAGTTCAAATAAATTACAAGCTATTTCACTGTTGGACTCTCTGTCTCTAAGGCCATAATTAATTTTAATGTTCAAATTTGCAGTGAAAAAACATGTGACCAGGAGTAAAATAGGAAAAACCTTTTTAAAGGGCTCTCTTGCAGTTTGTATTAACAATACAGAATACAGGAAAATAGGAGGCCAGGTGCACTTATATTCAGAGCTATCTTCAGCCTTACATACTTTGAGTAGTATTTAAAACATAAGCAACTCAAAATTCCCTTGCTCCCATTTGAGGGGAAGGTAATGGAAATGAGAGATAGGAAGGGGAGGAAAAAAAAAAAGAGATGAACTGTTCCATTAGAGATTTCATATATGAACACACAGAGTGAGTTTCCTTTATCTGTGTATCAAACCATTGCAAATACAGGAAAAGCCAGGGCAATGCCAGCAGCTAAATCTGCTTTTACTTATTTATTTATTTATTCAGAGAGCATTCAGTGGTAGAGGAGACTGGATTTAAATACAAGTAATTGAAAGCTACCAATTTTAGTCTTGTTTTACATTTACACTCTAGCTCATGAAGGATGATCAGTGGCTGGTAACTACTAAGCCATATTGATTTACAACCAAATAAAATCTGCTCTCAATTTGGTTTTATTTTCTGCTAACCAGAGCTGCACTATCTCCAGCTGAAACATTTATTCCATTTCACAGGTATTTATCCAGCTGACATTCTTCTTCTTTTTATAATTTTAATAAACAGCCAATGACTTTCATTAGACATTTTCTCACTTCTATTGAGAATTTTTACTTCATTTTTGTATCTACCATACTAAGCACTTAAGCCCAAATGTTTTTAACATTTAAAACAAATTCCTTCATAAGAAAAGTAAGCTGTAGCTGATGATTTAAAACTGAATTCACACTGCATTGTCCTTCAACATCTAGAGCTACCAGATGTTGGCCTCCCATTAGATCTAGTTCTTATTCACCAGCTTAGAAAAGGAGAACAAGCATCCTGAATTCCTTAAGCTTTTCCTGTTTCCTCACCTGAAATATTTTGCTGATTCAATTTAAAAATAAATCTGCAAAAACAGCCTAAAGGTTGCATTGCAAAGGCAGCTTCATCAGTCAGAATAAACTCTAGCTCCTCATGTACAGGGACAGACTTTCTGCAATTGAGTATTCTGCTTTTCCTTAAACCTTTGGCAGAACACAAGCAGTGCCTAAATAGAAACGGATCTAAGCTCATTAAGATCTATGAAAATTGTTTAAGGCACCATTGTCATTTCAAGTTTCTCTTCCTAGTTATTAAAAAGATTGTTCAATTCACTAACTTTTAGTTGTTACATCTACAGTGCATTTGACTTTTGTGCAATATCCCATAAACTGCCATCAAAGACCACTAAAACCAACAAAAGCAAGAGGTGATGGATCCATTTCCTACCATATGCATTCTGCTTCACTTTTCTTGGCCTATGTACTGAGAGGCTGTGATTGCTTCTGTCCATGTTTTGTTTAGCAATTTCTATTAAAGAAAAATCTTATTTCCAAGAAAAATTTTAATGCACATGCCAAAGTAACAAAATATAGCTTAATTTGCTATCAGGAAGATGGCAGAGAAACGGAAGACAGACCTTCACCTGATCAAACACAATGTTATGTGCAAAGTGCAAAAGAAACAGGTTTTCATGGAACCTTCCCATGCTACTTTCAGATTCATTTTTGCCTTCATAATCCATTATATTTGTCAAACCACTTCTGCACTAAGTTCCTTATTTGTTTATTCTTTCCCAAGATAACACTTCTATTTATAAAATTCACACTTTAATTGTTTGCACAGACCTGTCAAGCTTAGGAGACCTGAAATGAAATCTCTCCTTTTGCCAGCTGTATGGTGGAGGATGCTGTTCAAGCTCACCCATGGCCACATGTTCATCATCCAGTAATCTGGCTGAGGTGATAAAGCAGGAGAAGCAGCGCTGTATTGGACACAGTGCCCTGGTCCTACATCATGCTGGACTACTGTCATGTGTGCAGCTTGGACATTGAGACAATCTCCCTGGATAATTTACCAGTATTGCTGGTTTCAAATTATGGCTAGAGAGCAGATGCACAGAAAGCATCATTCCATTCTTACAGATTTTTGACAAAAGAAAGTCTGGATGCATTGAAGGAATAAAACAAATAAACTGTCTTTGATCCTTGCTATAAACAGCAATTTCAGTGGTGTGGAGGGAGAAGCAACCAGGGGGAATAAAACTGCACATCCCTTCTTTAAAAGAAAGATGACTTGTAACTTGGAAATAGTCCAATAAGAACACTATTTCCCTTCCCTAATGAAGTTCCAGGTCCAGTATTAAAGGAAAGTAGTCTTTCAGTAGCATTTCAGCCACCTCAAAGGGCTATTTAAAAAATAACGTAGGGCTGTGATGTTTAAACAAACTTTTCCACCAATTACTTAATAGCATCCAGAGGGTTCAAGTAAGAAACAGGACCCTTCGTACCAAGCAATTTAAAGTAGCAATACACAGAGTGAGGTAGACAACTTGAAGGGAAGGAAAATGCTGGGGGCAAGGAGAGAAGGGAGGTAAAAACCACAAGTAAGATTACTAAATATATCCAAAATCTAAAAACTGGAATAAAAGCCAATGCCCTGCACCAAAGCCCTCTGGAAACATAAACATTAAAAAAATTTTAAAAAAAATGTAATTTCTTCCTTGTTCACCTCATCAGATCAGATCCAGAGACCCACCAGCCCACTCTGGAGAGCTCCTGCTTTTTGCTACCCCTCTGGCAGCCTTGTGCCCTGGAGTACTCCTGTGTGGCAGCCAATGACAGCTGACAGCTACAAACTCATTTGCCCCAGGACCGCCTGGCATGTGAACTCACAAGGGCTCTGTGAGCTGGAAGAGAAATCTCCTAAGAGAAGAAAGGAACTCTTGCTACTTTGCCTAGACAAGCCTCCTCCAGAGAGAGGACTGTGCTGGAAGGTGGCGAGTGACGCCTGCGCTGCAGCCGCTCTCCTCCTGGGGCAGGGGAATGCCACGCTGCAGCCAGCTCAGCTCAGCTCAGCTCGCTGCTCCCAGGTTCTCGTGGAAGCATTCCAAGCTACTCAGCTTCTGACAGCTCTCCAACTGCTCTTCCACGCGGTATTGCTTTACATTACATTGCTTTCCCTGCCAGGAGGCACTGCTGTATTACAGTACAGTCGTCTAGCAAAATGTAAAACTGATTTTTTCACCACCCAAGTATCAACCGACTGTTGCTGCTGCAAGCTCTCCTCTGTGTTACTCTTTCCTGCTTTGGTGCATATACAAATGATGGATTTGAGTATCTTCTCTTCACCTCCTTCCCAACTTTCCGCTTCCTGCCTCCCTGCCCTGCTCCCCAGTCCTTTCTGTGGAGGGCAGCCATCCTCAGCTTCCAAGGTGTCACTGCTACTTGAGTTAAAAATGCCCAAGTCATTAGGTGCAGTATCAGTGACTGTAGCACCGAGAGGAGAAAGTGTGAAAACTAACTGGAAACATTGTAGTTACTTCCACTTCATTAACAAGCTCAGCTTCCTGTTAACTCCCAGTTTTAAAAAAGATGCCAGCTACACAGAGGCATTTTATAACACATACACATTTTTAGGCATTTGACTCCTAATGCTCTTCATTTCAGTGTGCTTTATATTACCTGTGAGCTGCAAGGCAAAACTAGTTCCCTGCACTGCAGGGTAGCTGGTTTCCTTTCTAGCTTTGACCTATAAAAATAGCCAAGTTATAAGAGCAAAGGTCTATCTCTATTCTTCAGCAGTAGCCAGAATAGGGCCAAAAAGAAAAAAAAGTAAGGGATGGCAGAGGGGCAGGAAAAGCAATGACATATAATACAGGCAGTCTTTTTCCTTCTTACACCCTGTGCAATTGTTAAAGATCTCCTGATCCAGAGGTTGCATCCAGGCCATCACTTTTAATAAGAACTTATCTGTCCTTCATCGATTTTCCAATCTGTTTAGACTTCTGCTATCCATAACACCCTGTGGCAATAAGTTTTATGTGCTAACTGCTGCTTGACAGAATGCCTCCTCTTTGCCTGCTTTGAATCAATTTAGAAACACAGGAAGGATCACTCCCTACTCCCCTTCCCATTCATGACAATACAATGCATCTGCAATTTCTGTAATAAGTCATCTCTTTTCTATGGCAAAGAGAAATCACAGGGACTGACTTTTCTGTGGACCTTCCCTAGCCCTCCACTACCTTTGAAAGTGGTGATTAGAACTGCACAGTGCCTGAGACACTGGCACACCATGGATTTACCCAGCAGCACACTGATGGTTTGTGTTTGGTTTACCAGCTTGGGTAAACATCCAGAGTTTGTTGTTTCTTCAGGGAGTCCAGCATTTCCTCCCAGCTGCCCATTTGTCTCTCTGCAAGAACTTTCTGGGGATTCACTTCAGAGTGCTCTTAAGAGCACTCTTTCTTCTCCCAACAACTGCTGCCAAAGTTCTTTCAAATTTTTTACCCAATTCAAGTCAGTCAAAATCTCAGCTTTCAAATCCCTGCCATTTTTCAAAGTCTTCCCAAAAGCACAGCAGTTTGCAGTCACTCAAAGCTCATGGCTACCTTCTTTCACCTGTACAACCAGCAAGAAGGTCCACAAAGCAGAGAATCAGAAAAGACATGGTTCTCTCCAGCAAGCAGGGGGGAGCATTGTTGCATTAAAATCTATGCTGGCAAACCAAGGAAACTTTCTCAGTCTTGTTCCTGCCAATATCCCAGTCTTAAGAAATTTCCCAGGAGGCCCCACATAACAGTGACTGTCCCAAAGGATCAGTCAGACTTGGCAGTGCAATGCACAAATCACTACCCTGCCTCATGAGCCCCTGCTAATCCCAAAAGATGTGCTTCACCAAACAGAGCTGCTCCATATAATTGCTTGGCTTATCTCCCCTCTCTTAGCTGAGCTACCACGGTTCCTAAAGGCCTTAAAATTAATGACAGATATGCTTGCAGATTAAAACCCCTCTACCTGTGCAGTGCTGTGTGCATCACTTGTTCACACAGCACTGCCATTCACAGTCCTCAGCTGCGGTTTCTCTGTGCTTCTTAAAAGCAGCTAAAGTGCTGCTGAATTAGCAAACACTGGGAGGAAACATCAGAGCAGTTTGTTTGACCACAGTTTCAGAATTTCTGGCAGGCAGTTGTAACACATCAGGAGAAAAATAACAAAAACCAAAGTTATAAACTGAAATACTGCATCTCAGCACGACCAGAAAACCGAGCAGGTATTTGAGCAAACAGACTCTTGTGAACATGCAGTTAACAAAAGTAGCTCAAAACAGGTTAACAAAATAATAGCACAGACACATTTTACTTCCACAGTTACAGACCTGTGAATTTGAATGAGGTAACTATAGAAATAACAACCTTTGTACATTGACAAAAATCTACAACTACCCACGAGCATAAGACAGTGTGCAAAAGCTGGGGGAATAAAGTAATCCAGTTCAGTATATTGAAACATTCCTTTTGGATATCTCATTTACTGAATATTTTGCACACAGTGCCCACAAAAATATACTGGGTGTGCTAAGATCTGTGAAGAAGAATCTATTTCCTTCAGTTTCCTAAGGAAACTATGTGGGATAGAACATCTTTTTACTCAATAGGATGAGAAATTGCACCAAATCCCTTGTTGGAGTTCTGACATAAAGGCAATTCAGAAAGTCAGCCAGAGACCTGCCCACACCCATCACCATGACTTTCCAAGACTGGAATGAGAAAAAGTTGTGTTTAAGTTTTGCACTCAGCTTCAAATGTCAGTCATCTCTATTTTCTCCTTTGAAATATATGCACAATATACACACACATTTATACACACATGTACAACTCCCTTGTGGTATTTCTTCTGAAATCCCTACTCTGACACTTCTCATGGTGCTGAATCTGAGAGATGGTTCCCCAGTAAATTAACCCACTGTATTATAAAATGCTGCCATCCCAAGAAGGATCAGAACCAGCCAGGAACTTGAACACAGAGAACACAACAGCCTACTCACAGTAAGCAGAAAAGTTATCACTGTAACGCAGTTTGCAAAGAGTGCCTTAAACATTAAGACAAGAAAGTGGCAGTCTGTTCAGACAACAGCTACACCAAGCAGGGAAAAAAGTTTGAGTCACTTGAGTCACAGAGCTAGTTCTCTGCTGTTCTCCAGAAAGGAGTGAACAAACAGGTGAGGAAGCAGATCATATCTCCTGCCTTACACTTGGACACCTGTCGAGGCTTTGAGCTACAAAAAGTCAGCATGTACTGTTTGTTCACATCTCCTTTCTTTAGTAACCAACTGAGAAGCTGCATTCTTCCTAGCATGAAAGTATCCAGCTCCAGTTCAACTTGTTTCATAGAATATCTGACTGAGAAGAATGAGGGAATGAGGATGCCCTCCTTGAGATAAATGTTCTGGCCTCCTGTGGGCATAATTCTCCCAGCAGGAATTGACCACTGATAATGTTATCATAGAAAATGGATTTAAGCTCAGTTCTGTTAATAAGGTCCTTTCCTAGCTGAAACTAAAGGATCTCTGTTCACCTGGTATCTTTCACATTTATCCTGCCATTGCTCCAGAAGCAGAACTACTACTAGAGAGGAAAAATCACCCATAGAAAGGGAACGGACTCTACTTCTAAACCTCAGAAAAGGGACAATGGATGAATTGACTTTGCAATTTGAGAAGGGTACTTCTTTACTTTCTATCAGCTAGGACATTTGCAAGAAACAGCTTCTCCAGCTCTTGGTTTAATGAATAAAGGAATCAAATCTTTCAAAATATGTTGTAAATAACCCCAAAGATTTGCCATCTGAAACAGCTGTACATGGCTGTCTTTCCATATCCAGCATTTACAAATAAAGATTTCTCAAGTGATCAGCTGGGAGAGCTGAAGTGGGCAGAGCTCAATGTGTAGCCAAATTGAATCATCAAGGAAAAATTTGGACAACACAATGTTGAAAGTCTTGGACACAGTTTGCAGTGGCTTCGCTATGTTCAGTTTTTCCTTAAACAAATGTTTTTCTAGCAAGCTGGTAATTTTCCTATTGTATCAAATTCCTTGATATGTACTTGGGAGAAAATTTAGTTGATCCATGAACATTTGCATGGCTTATTTTAGCTGTGAAAAAAACTCAAGTGAGGAGATGAAGAAACTTGCCCAAAGTGAAACTGGCAATTGCAGACCTAAGGAGGGACCCCTATCCTCACTCCCCTATCTCCTTGTCATTCTGCAGCTACAGGCAAGAGGCACTCAGCTGAAGGACAATGGTGGAGTGATCTGGCTTCAACCACCTGAGCTCAAGCTGCTGCTCCCAGTCAGTAGCAGAATCACCACATCCATCCCTTCTCAGGGAGCCCAGAGCTGCCCAGCAGGCCCTGGGGAGAGCTACACCCCAGGATCTATCCACAGGCTTAGGCAGAAAGTAGTATCCAAGGTACCTATCATGGTAACATCTAAATGCAAGTATCAGAGCACTTTAGAGACAAAAAGGGCTTTCCCCCAGGCTGTTTAAAATTTGCATGTTCCTGTGTAGCACTGAAGACAGCAGCAATGGTGATTCATTAAGATAATGATTTAAGTAGGAGGCTTAAGAAAGTCGGGGTGGATTAACATCCAGAGGGCTGCAGTTGGAGCTTCTCCACTCCAGGCTGCCACCTTCCCTTTTAAGGGAATGGAGGAATTCCAAAAGTCAAGAGAACTATGAATTAACAGCAGCTATATCACCACTACAACGTACTGAAGCACAAGAGCACCAGGTCTGCTCCAGCCCATCCTCCTTGGCAAGGACAGGCACAAAATTTTATGCTGCAGGAAAATTTTCATGGCATTTTAAATGATTGGCAATTATAAATTACTGGATTTCCCTTACCTTGATTAGTTTGTTAGCGTAGGTTCTCCTCAAAAGAAAGGGATTGTGTGAATTTCTTTTAAACCAATTTTCTATCCACCTTAAAAACAATACACATTTTCTTCCAACCAATTGTCTTTCCCCACTATTGAATAATCAGATGAGTTTGATAAATTGATTGCTCCCATATAATGATGTAAATACACACATTGGGAAAAAGCACACAAGTCCTTTCCACACCCCAACATTTAATCAAATTGTCATCAGTTACGGGTTGAGACATGCAGTCTGTCCATAACACCAGGCTAATGCTCAGACAGTAACAGGCAGCTGAGACTTCATCCCTGCTAAGACAGAGGCCTTTGTACCATGATTTTCATATTTACTCTCAGCTGCCCTTTAGAGAGATGTACAGGCAACCAGTTAGGCTATTCTGCTGCTCACTTGGAATGGCTGCAATAGGGCATCCCAGTGTGTATTGCCCACTCACCGCTAGCTGAGCTTGGTCTGAACGTCTTCTAGGCACTCTATCCCATGCTGATTCAGAACAGAATAGCTTCCTGGAATGCAATTATAGAAACAGTGAGGGTTTGTCTTAAAAAGGGATAATTCCAGAACAGCTATTCCTTATTAACTATTCCAAATTGCCTCTTCATTAGGATGATGAAGTTAACTGAGAATAGCTCCTCCATTCAATTTGTAACTTACCTTGGTCTCAATCAACGACCCTGTTTAGATGAGTCCTTGGTACAGCATCACACACCTGTAACAGCAGCTTCACCCACAGAAACAGACTC
Source organism: Peucedramus taeniatus (assembly GCA_013400575.1). Classification (NCBI taxonomy): domain Eukaryota; kingdom Metazoa; phylum Chordata; class Aves; order Passeriformes; family Fringillidae; genus Peucedramus; species Peucedramus taeniatus. The sequence goes on from WBNO01022235.1 coordinate 376,298, forward strand.
ACAGTTGCAATGAATGAATGAATTTAGGGCACGGGTTGGACTCGATCTTTAAGGTCTCTTCCAACCTAGCCCTTCTGTAAATTCTGTGAAAGTAGAGCTGCTGCATGGGTACATCTCAGCTGAGTTTGTTTTAAGTTGGGCAGATAACAGGATCAGGAAATATGTTTAAAAAATAGCTGTTTCAATCACAGAGCTCATCAGTACTGCCTGTGACATTTTGTACTTGACAAGTGTTGGGATCTGCTTTGTTCAAACTTGGTTTATTCCTTAGATATATGGAGACCTTAACAGCAGGGAAATTTTGAGTTCTGGAACTTCTTTGTTTATTAAGTTCTTAGCTTGCAAGATTTCTCATCCAAAAGGGCTGAGAAAGTACCTGGCACATCTTCGATGCTTATTGAATACATTAAATAAATCAAACGTTTTATGATAAAATTCCACTCCCCCACACCAAGCAGATGTAAGTGCAAGTCAAGGAGTCTTGAAAAATTGCACTAAAATTGATTTTGCTCCAGTTTTCCCCAAAGGAAAAAATTTGAGCATGGGTTGAGACAAAAATACGGAAAATTTAAGCTATCATGAACAACTGAAAAATGGAGAAATGGAGAAAAGACAGAAGCCAAAACTAAACTTCATATCCAGCATGCATAATTTATATTCTCTCCAGTGTTCTACATGAGAGGCATTCCTGGACTCACACGTAAAGTGGGAGTCTTTTTTTCTTGGGATCACCATACTTCTAGAGAAAAATGCAAGATGCCTTAATGCTGGTGTCTCCTGCCTACTCAGGGGAAATCACAAACCACAGAGATCCTGAGAGGACAGAAAAGATAGGACCCAACACAGCTGAGGATGTCAGTACCAAAAGGATCCTGTGTCAAAAAATAGGTGATCCAGTCTGCCATAACTTGATGACAGTATCATTCTTTCGGTCTTCTTTTGCATACAGGCAGTCTTAGTTCATGTACATGTGGTACATGTGTGCAAAACCAGCACAGTACATATTTTACAAGCAGCTTTTATGGGTTCTTTTCCCCATAGGAGAGAAAGTTAAGAGAGACGTGATAGAAAGGGGTAAGGGCAAATATAAATATATGCAAATCAAACCAAGGAAAAAAAAAAGCCAAAAGAAACTGAAACCACTTCCAGTCTCTCCCTCCAATAAATTCCACACTCTCATGGTCTCTGGCACCACTTCACAGTAACCCCAAAAGATATTCACCTGCTCCCACAGCACTAAGAAACAAACAGTGAAACATGAACAAAGAAGCTTCCACCTAGGATGACCAATGTAATCCCCTGAGAGCACATTGCGAGGGGAAAACCTTATCATGAAAGCAGAAGAAAAACAAACACACACATGCACACACACAGCTCCACTGCTGTGCACCATCAGCATCCTCCCCACTTTCTATACACATCCAGTATCAGGAGATTTATATTCAGGCCAAAAGCTCATGCTGGCAGGAGAGGAAAGTAGTTTGGAGAAGAGAGGGGAAGGGGAAAAAAAGCCTACAGTTTCTTGGCTTGTGATCAGCAGGCTGGATGCATTCTGTGGAACTAGGCCAAAGCATTGGTTATTATATTCAAGAGAACATCTGAATCCCAGCTCAAGGGAGCCGAGTCTGCGGCTCTCATTTATGCTGTATATCAATTGAATATCAAACCACATTTTCCGCCTTCTGAATAATAAAGCTTAATAGTTTGGGACTCCCATATGGTCTATTGTTAAAATATTTCCAAACACTGGCTGCTGTTTTATTTCCGAAGGAAAGATTTCTCTTTCCTCTTCAAGCTTTACTTGTTTAAAAGATGCTTGTAGTAAAAGCTAAATATATTAATCTTTTAAATATTTCCAGAGTGTGAACTAGGGTTAAAAAATGAGGGGATAAGGGAAAGAAAATACATTTTGAAGCTAGCTTTTTTCTTTTTAATGTCACATGCAAATGTTTGTTCCAGGCAGAAGCAGCTGGTGCCACCAGGCTCTGCTGTTCAGAACAGGGGGTGCAGAAGCTTTCAGAAGCCATGAGTTGCTCTAACAAAGGAGGGACCACACAGACTCAAGCCATTCACAAAAGGACCCAGGCCGATTATTTGACTATTACTTACAAGGAAGCTTGGCCAGTAACGTAGGCAATAAATACTGGAGAAACCTGTTCTGTGCATAACCCAGGTTTGTCTTTTCACAAGTCCTGCTCTCTAATTAGCTACTCATTCCTCGAGGGCACTGCTGATGGATGGAGTGTATCAATTTGGTTTATTTTTAAAAGTCAAGAAACTTGCTAAATAATAAATACTCTGCAGTGTTAGGAACAGTCACTAGTGCTCTTTCTTTGTCCCACCAGAGAAGAATATTCCTGTGCTTTCTACTTTGCAGAAAAAGACTCAGTGGCAGAGAGTCTGTAACTCACAAGGGCCGCAGTGCCCTCCTCAGAGCTGGGATGAGAACTCAGAAGTGCTCAGCTTTTGATCCTGCATTCACCCCTGTTCCATTTGCACAGAAGGAATCAAGTGCTCTGCAAGCAGAAGTGAAACCTTGCAGCACTACCTGGTAGTGCACAGCTGTGACACCCAGCTCCACCTCACCCAGCCCCTGACCTCTTCAAAGAGTTCCTCCTGTGCTCTGGGACAGCAGCTCTCAGTGTGGCACCTTCCCACACATCTGCTGGACACTCAGCCAAGCACAGGGTGCTGAGCCAGGCACGACCAGCAGTGTAATAGCAGAGAAATAGAGCTGTTCTACAGCCCAAGGAGCCAAGTAGAAACTTCTGCTCTTTCTTCCTTATCTTTTGTTCTAGCCCTCATTGCTGTTTCTCATTCCTGTCTCCTACTTCCCTCCTTCTGCCAGTGTGTTCCCCTCCCTTCCATGGCCTATCTGCCCCTCCATCGCCTGCTCTGCTCCAGTGTCCAGGGCTTCAGAGTCAGCTGTCCTAACCCTGAAACTGGTTGTTCTTACTCACCAGCTGCCTCCTCCCCAGAAAGGAAGAAATTCCAGTATTTCAACATTTGCTCTCATCCCAATTTGAGCAGAAAAACTGAAATTAGAGACTATGCAGAATGGAAGTTCATAAGTTTAAAAAGAAAGAAACAGAAAAAAGGAAGCCTATTTGTGAACACCAGTGCATTTTGTGTCATTTGAAATGGAATATTTTACATTACTGAAACCAAAGTTAATTCATTTTGGTTTGGTGACCTGACCTGAGAAATTTTGTTCTGAGTCAGTACAGTGTTGAGCTGCTTTTCTTCCCACAGTGTTGCATTGCCCCAGTCACTGCAGCTTGGCAGCCTGGTAACCCTGGCCCCACTTCTGGGTAAGACTCCCGTGCTGGAAGGCAGTTCCCAAAGCACACACTGAGGTCTCCTTGGCACAGCATGTCCCCTGGGACAGCTGTGCTGCCACGTGGGAAGGCCAGGGCACTTGGAGTCCAGCAGAATAGGTACCTCAGTCAACAGCCCTCTGAGCAGTCAAGGATGACCTGGAATCCAATGCAATGTTTTGAACCAATCCCAAGTGAAGCCTTTTAGATCAGTTAGAGAAAAGCAAAACAAAGAGGTATTCCCATCCAGGCAGCACAGACAGGTCAATGTAACATTTCTGGTAAAAGCCAGTTTATTAATTTTACGGGTGATCAGAAATCTAGCATTGTGCTTTTCTAGAAGAAAAACAATGTTTCCATTTTAAAGAAACTACACTGTTCCCTGAAAAAGCCACTCCAAGGAAAATTCAGATCAGTCTCCTATTGACCACAGTTGCATTCTTACAAACTGGCTTAAAAATAATACCATGAACAAATCTCACTCCTGCAGAAACTTACTCAGCAGGGAACTTAAATTATAGCAATATCAGCACCCTTCTGCCTCCTGCACAGCTCCTGGCACGACCTAAGGACTGTAGGATTTAGTTCATCAGCTGAGTTTAACGACTAGTTTTGAGTCTGACAAGTATTGAACCAGGGGGTTTGCAACAGATGTCTGACCAGTCAATACCTTGCTGCTTCAAGCCAAGGCATGGGCACAGCTTTTATGAGCAGTTGGCAGAAACAACTGCTGGAGGAGCTGCTGAAGGCTCTGAGTTCTGCCCCAAATGTTAGGGGCGCCACCAACTCATGCTCAGCAAACAGTTTTTCAAACAAGTGGAGAGGACTCGGAGGGAAGATTAGTATGCATTCACAGAAAGCTATTTTAGTAGTTTTCCTATAGACTCTATAATGCAGCTCTTGTAATGTGTGTTCTTCCCCCAGGTCTGTATATCTAAGAGAAGGCAGTGTGTGTCTGTATGGATGGATTTGATTTGCTCTTGAAAAAAAAGAAAAGGAGAGACACTTAGCCTGTAGTTTCAGTGTTGGAAACTGCAATAAACCTCTCTTTTTAAACCCCATAACCTTGTGACTGTTTTATAGTTATAAGGAATCATAACCAGAGAAAGATTTAGCCTAACAGTGATCTGCCCTCAAAGACATTAATCTGTCACATCTAATAGAAGGGGAATAAGGAGACAAACCTTTCCTCTAAGTAATTCAAACAGATGGTGTATGGCTATGGTGGGAACTTACTGTAAGTTGCCCCTGTAAGAAGGGTAAATTTGGCAATGCTGCACACCCAAAGATGCTATTTACAAGTCAGTGTGAGAAATATCTCTGCACGATTTCCTTGTGTTTTAAAACCTGAATTCTCTACGACCATATCTCACCGCTTTTGTGGTTGACACATTCAACCAGCTTTCCACCCACTTTTTTACCCCCTTTTTGCCAGCAAGACTGTGTCTCTCGTTTGCAATTTTTAATTCTTCTCTAAGTAATTTTTTACTTTTGACAGATCAACAGAAGATAATTAAGTGCATCATGCCAACATGTTAAAGCAGTTTTCTACCAGTATTTCAAATAAAATTTTCTTTGTCTGGGCTTATAGTAGATTCTTTCTTGCCCTACAAGGCACACCGAAGTTTTCAGTTTAGTTTCTCTTTCTTTCCTTCTTCATACCCTCTATAGAAAAGGTTTATTTTCTCTCCTTCTCTCTTCCCCCACCCCCAACCTTAACCCCCAATTTCTCTTTTCTAGTTTTATCATACAACTTCTCTTCCCTGCTTCTCCAGACTCACAGTAAGAAGCATTACTTGATCACCTTGCTCTGGGTTCCTGTCTCTCCTCCAGAGGAGCAACAATTGGCTCCTGGGACACTTTGCTCTGTTTCCTCTCTTGGAAGACAGCCAAGGCTTACTCAATTCTCTCTTCCTCAGGTCTGCCACTCAGCCCACTAACCTATCCCTATTTTCCACCCACACTGAACAAGACATAAGGTTTCCAAACTTGTCTGGAGAGCTTAGTCCCAAATTCAGCTCGTTGTCCAATAAGAGACCAGACATGAAACCAATTCCAGTGTTTAAGAGTTCCCATGATATCTCAAAGCAGGTGAAGACCATTATTGTCAGATTCCTAGCGTGCAACAAGGCTGATAGAGAGCACTGAAAGATATGGGGTAGCAAGAGACCAAATTCACTTGCAGTGGCAGTCCAGGGCAGTATACTGAATTCAAAGGAGCAGTAAACTGAGACACTGGTTTTCCAGACTGGTCAGGGGAGGATTGGTCTTAGAGGACCTGAGGGTAATCCCCAGATTACCCTTCCCCACGCTCACAGGGAGCAAATGTCACTTTGCATGGTGAAGCATGCCAGCTCAGGAGCATGCCCTATGTTTCATGTTAATGAATATTAGTGTGGAACCCAACTTCCTTCCCCTCCCTAATTTTTATATAATTAAGGATCAGAACAAGCATTTTGTTTCAGTCTACAACAGCGACAGACAACAGCACTACAGAATAACAGCAAAAGGAGAGAATGAAGTGAAAAAATGCAGGTGGTAGACACTGCTTTGGCCACTACGCAAAATGAAGGCTTGAGTGCACATTTTTGCCTGATTGCATAGCTGTTTCTGCTGCCCATCTAATCTGCTTAGAAAACTGGTTTTGAAGGATATGGTTCAGACATACCACTCGCATGGGGAGGGGGGAATGATGAGGGGAGAAAAAAAAAAGTGCTGCAGCTGCAAAAGATAAAATAGAGACAACTAATTTTCTCAGAGCTTGCAACACAACCTCTCCCCCTCCTCCACATGCAGTCACTGCGCTGGCAGGATAAGCTGGAGATTCTCCAGCGTAAGCAAAGAAGGCACAATAAGGTGTGCAGGCCCTTCTCCACCCTGCTCCCCACAGGCCTTGGGGGTACCACAGAAAGCGGAGGCTGGCAGCCCCGCTCGCAGGGAGGGGGACATTCCTCTGCCCACTCGTTTCCATTGCATTCCCATTTTTCAGAGGGGACGTGAGAAACGCACAGTGCTGGATGTTATGCCGAGACAATAATGAGCGTAAGAGAGCTGCAGACTCCTGCTGTACCAATTGGTGGCTGGGTTCTGAACTCTCATTGTGTGATCCGATTTCTCCTGTCATTCAAGCCATTTTGCAAACTCCAAGCATACGTTCATTTAAGCCATGTGTCTTGAAATCTAAACAGCTGAAGAGGACAGGGAGAGAGGGGTAGGGAGAGAGGAGAGCCACTGGATTTCTGGTGACAGTGTCTAAAATACACATTTGCACAAGGAAGTCTCACTTTAGATCGTCACTTAGCAAAACAACTACAGCTGCTGACAGGCAAGAGGTACAGTTTCAAATGACCATCAGACATAAAATAGACCAAATAAATTACTGCAGTCTAAAGGGAGTGGGTGTGTGTGCTCTCACAAATGTAACAGAGATAACAAATGGATTACCACTGGGTGACCCAATGTCAAGATTAGCAGCCCCAGTTCTCATTTCAGTTACACCGTAGCAATGACATTACCCAAGATCTAGCAGAAGCGAAACTGAAATCAGAGTCCAACCCAGGATGTCAGGGAGGCAGCTGCTTTAGTTTTTTAATGCCTAGAATTTCAACCCAGTTTGCTTTGTTCCAAGAGCCTAAACTGCCTCTGGCAGAAGGGGCAGCAGCCTTTGCCAGCTGCCACGTGATCTGCAAGGATGTTTTCTAAATGGATTTTTTTTTTTTGACATGGGGTTGGGGAAGAGGCAGTAGGGGTTATTAGTGATAGAGGTAGACAGCAAGAGAAGTATTTTGGCATGTTTTGTCCCTTTCCTCAAAGGTATTTTGTCCCTTTATTTCCATTCTGTGCCCATACATAGAGTTACCCTCTCCTCTGTACTCTCCTACACAGGCACCCATGTTTTCCTTGAAAGAATCAAGAAGGCCAGTTCTGGCCTTTGTGGGGCCTTTGAGGAGACATTGTGTGAGTGGTTACTCCATCACTGAAGTAAAATACAAGTGGTTTTTACATATATAAAAATAATTTTAAGCTTTCCAAATATTAATTGCTTATGGAAATTAAACATCTGCTAACAATAAACTCCCCAAACAAATGAGAAGATAGTTTCAGTCTGACTGAAATGCTTTCCCTTGCTAACTGCTAAGAATACAATTTTCTTGTCTTTTACAATGGCAATTTCATTAGTTCTTCAATTATCCCAATATTTCAGTCCTTTTTCTTTCACAACAGAATGAAAAAGGTCCGATTCCCATCTCCAACGCAACTTTCAGAGTCCTGCAAAACCAAGTGAGAAACTGGCAATTAGGATGGGCCACGGAAAGCCCTGAGGGCAGAGACTGACTACGTGGGTTGCAGAGTCCACCTGCGCACCTTTTCTTACCACATCGCCCACAGCCCCCTCAGAGTCTGCCGAGTTTTCACAAGTATCATACTACAGACTACTCCCCACTGTGGCAACTGGGTGCTGGAAGTGCAAAGAGGAGATGAAATGCTGATAACCCACGCGAATGCTTAGAATAGCAAATGCCAGGGGGAGAGAAGGGGGCCACCAGCTGAATTTGCATCACACAAGGAAATAAGTCAGTTGGGCAAAAGCCCCATATGTCTGCTTGGGAATGCAGAGCTAAAAGGGCTTTCACTGCTTGGAGAACTGCAGATCTCCTCCAGCTTCTCATCTCACTCTCTGCAACTTGGTTCAGAAGCATACAGAAAAGATTTCAAAACCTCACAGTACTTTTTACTATACAAGAAAAGCAACTAGTCCTTTGCATGAATATGTTTTTTGCATTTAAGAATCAAAAAGCACTTAGCTACAGAACTTGCCCTCTATCCACTTAAGGGATGAAAGACCCAGTCTAGTTTGCTCGAGGTCAAATAGCAAGTTCAGCAGCAAGAGATGACAAGGGCTCAGGTACATCCAAATCCCATTCAGCTGTTGTACCCCTTAGACTGAAGAGATGTTAAACACCCTCATGGCATCAAGAATGACTAATGCACTCCCAGGTCAGCTTGTGATACAGAACTGGAACTCACACATCTCCTTCCTCTTGCCTCCCACTCCAGTATTGTTGCAAAGCCCACGTGATGGGATTTTCCTAATCAGCAATTAAATAGTTAATGCTTCCCTTACAGCAGATGGAACAGGAGTTGCTGCAGGGAAGGTATGCAGAGGGAAGGAGGAGAAAAGAGACAGCAAGGAGGAGAAAACAGAGAAACAATCCTAAAGGAAAAGCAGTTTTCCCACTAAAAAGAGTGATTAGTTGACTAGACAACATAACCCTTAAGACCTTGTCTAGACTAGGATAAAATGCTATATTGTTGAAGGTGTTTGAGAGGTGTAGCGTAGGTAAGGCTCGTGGCCTTTGAGGATGTGGTAGCCAAGGAAGAGACTAATTAGGACATGTTCACTAACATGTCTTAATGTTCCATGTTTAAATCCTTGCCTGAGTACTCAAGGCTATGCAAAGCAAAGGTCTCATGCTGTTCTAATGATTGTAAAAGCAAAGCTATGACACAGTGCAAAAAAATCAGACTGGTGAGGAATTGCTGAAGTCTCACATCCCCCATTTTTCTTATGCTCACTGAATACCTGGGAACATTTGCATTTTAAAATATTCACCAGCATTTTACCAGACAACCCACTATGACATTTTTCCTCTAAAAATCTAATCAAAATGCCAATAGTAAAAGAGACCACAGGCTAACAGTGCACACTCCTACAAAACTTATCCTTTTGCCCCAGTGTTTGCACAGACAGATTTTGGAAGGAGGGTGTGAGAGAAAAAGCAGACAGGACTATGAAGAGCCCAAGGCTTCAGCAAAACCATCATTTTGATAATCCATTACCAGGTCTGTAATTAAAATCAAATCCCACCTCACTAGGACACCCAGATGCATCCACAGAGACCTTGTTCTGAAAGTTGTTACACTAAATACTAGGAGAATCACAAATGCTGTAGCTTCTTCTTAACCCTTCTAGCAGTATTTCAGGAACCACCTGTCAGTCTGAAAAACTGATCACTTTTCTCCCAGCTTATTGCAGGCTCTAGGTGTGCCCCTAACCAAATAGGCTTACCATTTAAAAGCTTAATTACACCTGTAGCTCAAACCTTATTCCAGACAGCACTTGGGAGCATTTGGATTTGGGTGTTTCAGGTGTGAGGCTGAGGCTGCATTCACAAACAGAGCTAGGCAAGTCAGGGTAGGAGCCGCTGGTGAAAGTAGGCAATACACTGGGGAGCAGGGGATAAAGAAGAAAGAAGTGCTTTTTCCATTTTGATCACATTTAACTATATTTACATTTCCACAGCTGGGCTTGAGTAATGTCCACCTCCTTGTTTGTGACTGAGGGCAGGTATTAGAGTCTCAGATTTCTTTTCCACAACAAAAAGATCAAAGTTTGAGCCACTTGTGCAACTTAGGTGTTTACAGTGAACTGGTCTAATCGCATGGCAAGCCCTTCCTCCCGTTATCAGTCTCACACTGAGCCAAGCTCCTTCATTCCATAAGCACCAGGAGGGACTGAGAGGACAGGGCCCACGTCTGTGTGGATTATAACCCACCATCCCTTCTATCTACTCTAACATGGGAACTAAACTACAGTGTGCAAGGGAAAGGTTTAACATATTCAAGTAAATATTCACTCGGGATGTGCTCTGCAGGGCCGACAAAGAACTTCCAGGCTGTATTTTTAAAGAAGCTTTCTATAAAGCAAGCAAGTACTGTGTGAAGAACCAGAATGAAAGAGAAGGCACCCTTCACTGCTCTTCTCAGGTAGTGCACCTTATTGTCAAAGGAAACCTGTGCTGCCGTGTCCAAAGTTACTGGCAAAAGAAAGATAAAGTACAGCACAGTAGAAGTCCATGCAGACAAGCTTCCACATTCCTAATCTCATTTTGTCTCATGCAAAGGACATACATACTTTCTTCATCTTCATTTTGTAAGCTATGAAATGGAGCTAAATTTTAGGGTTTTGTGAAATGGTTTTTAATTAATAATTGCAAAGCACACATCTTCAGATGAAAGGTATCATATAAATATTAATGAGCTCAGACTACTGGCAGTATGCGTGTCTCTTAGGAATCGTAAGCACCATGGATGGATCAAAGAGGACATGTAGCTCTAAGAGACAGAGTGGTGGGAGTAGTCTCTGTCTTTAACTGTATTTTAAAGTAGATCCTCAAGACTGTTGTGGATATGCCCTATCAAGTTACAGCAGCTTTCAATTAAAATGACATTTTATCCTTAGGCAAAATTCCACCGTGCACCTTTTAATATTAGCAGGGCACATTTTCACTCATGTAGATATTTCTTCTACATACATGCATTACTAGATCTTTGTAAATAGGGGTCAAACCAACTGGGAATGAGGGATTTTGCCTTCATTTTCATCAAAATAAATACCCCTTACCTAGTTACATTGCTGAAAAACTTCCGGCTCCAATGCAGTGCCGTGACAAGAAGTAGGATGAGGATGTGGCAGCTGTTTGCTTCGCGGTGCTCTTAGCTCAGTCTGGCAGCATTTCAGACACGGAGCTGTCCTTTGAATGAATATGGCAGAAAACGCCGCATGGTGAAAGTGCTGCTTCTGTTCCCCTGAGCAGGGGCAGCACAAAACGTGGCTACGGACACGGCGGGGAGAGGAGCGAGCCCCTCCGGGGGCTGTGCGCGGGCATGTTGGTGCAGCGAGGGAGCAGCGGCAGAGCGGCCTCCGGAGCGGCTGCCCTGCTGGGCAGGCACGCTGGGAGGAAGCTCCAGCCGCCTCAGGAATGCGGGATGGCCGCAGGCCTCAGCAGTGTTTTCCAAAGAGGTGCTTTAGGTTTGTTTCTCTTAGGGTCCAGCAAGCCTGTGCTTTTTTGTTATTGGGGGTGGTGGTGGGGAATGAGGGGGAGTTGCCTTGTTGGGGTTTTTAAAAATACATTAAAAGGCAACAGGGAGCAAAGATATTTCTTTGCCAGAGGAAAATTCAGTTTTATCAGCCACCTTCCTACCTTTCTCCAGCTGAAAGACACCATGGACAGCTTTCTACCTACTTCTCTGCAGCCAGGCGTCCTAAATGCTTTGTGAGCCTGACACGTGGCCAGCCAGGGGGTCTACAGCAATTTGCCTCCAGTCTGGGGCTGTATTTCATTTCCTCAGCGGAGTCAGAGCAGTGGCCCTCTGTCCTGCCCACCTCAGGCACGTTTCCATAAGCTCTGCTCTCTGCAGTTGCTGCTTAAGGCAGTGCTGAAGCTGCCTCAGGTTTTGTCTACACTGGTGGAACTGGGACTGATTGCTTTGTACTGGTATTAAGAACAAAAATGGGATGGTGTAGGCATACTCAGTGCTTGTAATTGTGTTCCTGAGCTGCTCAGAGGGAGCACAGCAAAGAGATGGTATTAAGAGGCCTTACCACTTCTTTGGCAAAAGAGATTGAAATCTGGAAGATGCTCAGAATAAATAACACCTTGATAGTTCTGAAAAAAAATTCCCCAGAACTTAATTTCCTCCTGTGTTGCCAATAAAAAATGGGGTGTTCACAACCCAGTGAGTGATGTCCAAAACAACGGTCTAAATAAACTTGGATCTACTTGCGTGCTCAGTGCTAAAAGATATGATAGAAAATGTAACTGTGTTTTGATACCAAATAACATAAATCGAGACACCATGCCAACAAATTTTAGACAAGGAACCATGAACCCTAACCAGAAAGACTGGGGAGTTAATTTCTTCCCTCGCCACACCAGGGAATTTTACACCTCTGTATGAATAATGTTTTCATAGCAAACCCAGGCATCAGTCCTAGCAAATACCTCTCTGTAAACTCTAGCCCAAAAGAATCACTTTGGAAAAGGTCATACCACCTCCTGTTCCCAGAATTAAGTTAATTAGCACTTGTCCCCTCTCTGTATAAGGTCAGGGATCCTCCCACAAAGAAGGTACACAACCAGATTGTTAAAAGATGTACATATGCCCTCTTAAGCAAACAGGCTTCTCTGTAGTATCACTAAGATTCCCTCTGGTCATCCCTGTAGAACTCCCAATTGGAAGGGAAGTTGGGAGATCAGTGTAACCACTGCTTTGCCAGGTACAGGGAGCACAGTGCACACCAATAGGAGGGATGATATTTTAGTACTAGGCAGTGATCTTTTTCCATCTGGATGATTTTTACTATGTTCAGCATCAGCCTTCATGTAGAATGAAATATCTGAACTATGGGAATGTTTTCTCATTGAAGTTGAAAGATTTGCAATGCATTTTCCCCTATGACACCCTTTTCTTATTTCTTCTTATTCCATCCAGGTATCTGTGATATATATATATATNCATGTGACCACCTACATGCATTGACAGAAAGCAAATCCAGGTAAAATCTGCTATCAGTTATATCTGGGTGCAACTGAAGTTTGATCAGCAATGAAGGTCAACACACTGTTCTGTATTTTCTGTCCACAAAAATGTTACACAGTGCACTTACTGAAAGAGGTTTAAAAATAGCCTAGCCCACACAGTTCTTGGGCACAGAAATTTTGTCAAAGGTTGCCTGCCACAGAACTCAATTGCTGATTTACAGCAGTACTTTAGAAACAGAAACCCAGACCCAAGTGTTTAATTACCAACATTCCCATTCTAATCTAACACAGCACAAACTGTGTAGGATGCTAAACCCCCCCTTTCTGCCAGCCAGCCATGGCTGCTTGCTCTGAGCACAGCCTCGAACCTGCTAAGCAAGAAAGGATTACACCAAGGACAACAGGCTCCAGTTCGCCAGAGAGGGCACTCCTTTGCAGGCCCATAAAAAAGGGCTCAGAGACTATTTGTGTCAACTCCCTAAACCACAGACCACAACTAGCCCTCCCTCTGAAGCACTTGCATGCTGCTCCTTGCAAAGCTGGAGCAAGATATGTTGGCATCCAGATCACCGCCTTTGGGGGCCCACCCATCCCTCTTGGTCTCCTTCCATCCCTTATCGCAGACTTGCAGACCCTCCTCCTGGGCAGCAGCAGAAACTGGGGTGTATTTGCCTCCAGGTTTGGCACTCTTCTGTTTCACCATCTCCCTGTTATTCTGACCCAGGGTGCAGCCTGCCCACCCTGCTGGGTCCTCTGATACCAAGAGGAACATAATATGTAGAGAATCAGAGTAAGAAATGTGAAACTGGCAACTCTGGCATTTGAAACAAAAGGGGATTTAGGATGTACTTGGCATTTTAGCTTTAAAGTTTAAGATAAACGAGGCAAAACTGAACTGTAGAAAAGGAATGGCTTATGGGCAGCTCAGACTTGTCCTAGACTTTAAAGTCATTTACCATAAATACTCATAATTTCAAACATAAGAAAGGGGAAGAGGAGACAAAACAAACTGAGTCAACTGCTTACTGCCTTTCTGATTCAGACTCCTCAGCAGATACAGGACAGAAATTATTCTAGGAATAAGTTCCTTTTTATGTATCTGGGACATCCCCCAAAATTTTTACCAGAGGGGAAGAAGAGGACAAGAACTAAACTGCGAACCTGTCCCCACCCTAGCAGGAATTCACCCATTTTTCACCTCCCACAGGTATCATTAGCATGCTACTGAGAGCAGAAAAAAAGCAGCTAAGATCAAACACAAGCTAGTAACAAAGCTCTTCCTCTTGTCATCCTGCGATGGGCCAGAATTTCTGGCTGCAGCTTGTCTCTCCCTGAAAGGCTGGGCTAGTTCAGAGTCCCTTTTAAAAGAAGTGCCACACTATGAACGTGCTACAGCTGCGACACAGAAAGTGCAGAAGGCAGGAAGTCTGACGTTCACACCAACCTCAGCCCCTTCACTCACACCTCTTTTCAAATAGCTTTAGCACATGGAGCCCACATTTTCACGTTCTCAGAACTAGCTTTATCTATCACACTGCAAGTTTAAGAGAAATTTTTGAAATAAGTCTTTTTCCACACTCAAAGACTCGCTCAGCTGTTAGCAACTTTTAAATTGTTTCTGTAAACTGTTCTCCTTTCTGATTTTTACAATAAGTTGCCACACTCCCTTTTAAAATAGTATATATAATTTTTAAAAAATAAAATACAGATTGAAACACCATACCAACTGTTGTCACAGTCCAAAAATGTCTGGATTTTCAAACTTAAGTCCACCACTGTGTAAAAAGGCCACACACATGTAAGTGTCAATCAGGCTCAGTGGCAAAACAGAGGGACCCAGGCTGAGCCTGCAGAATGGCACAAACTTTCCTGGACAGAAAAAGAGTGCCAGTTCTCACCCATCTGGAATAATTTCTGCATTTTTCAATGCAGACTTTTGGAATTTGACCTCAAGAAGCCAGGTGCTTGATTTCTGCATAGCCTGCTTTGCCGTGTTTTGTGACAGGAGGAGAGAGAAATAAAAAAGTGTATTATTTATAAGGCTACACCTTAATTACACCTAGTATTACCATAGTGACTGTTTTTGCAGGCAACTCAAGTGGCCTGTTCTGTGCCCTAAAATTCTGTAGCTGATCCTCTGCATTTTTAACAGAAACACTATCAACATTCCCCTCCTCTCAGCACCAGGATTAAAATAAAGTGACATTCAAAGTATTTGTGGGAAATGGCAAACAAATGGGTAGTAAAGCCTGGAGGTTGCTTGGCAGCAGAAATTAGCTATGGCAAGTAACTCAGTGAGGGCAACAAAACCCAGCGTTGTCCAGCATTTGGACACTCAGCAAAAGACTGATGGGTGAGGGGAAAGGGCCAACCCCACATGATACTGCCAGGTCTCAAGTACTATTTTGAATCAGGTAAACTAATATCTCCTGTACCTGTTCCAAACCACAGAGTAATACATGGTCTCTGTCTACAAAGTCTGCTGGCTGCCCCCTTGGGAAGCAGCATCTATCTTGGTGAAGATCTTGTATTTTCTCTTGGTCTCTGGAAAAGGATCCCAAACAAGTGGCAGGGACACAGGGGTTTGGAAGCCTTTGCATGTTTATCTTTACTGATAAGGCTGCAATCCTTGCTGCAAGCACATCAGCCTGTGTCTGCAGCAAAACCTTATTCCAGTGGATGCCTGCCTTGAAACAGGCTTCCTCGGGACTGGGCAATGTCTTTAACCCCTTAATGCCCCATCTAAAGAAGCCTCAGTGTAAATTTCTTTTTCTTGCTTGAAGATGCATCATGTTTTCATACAACTTAAAAAACAAGCAGGTAAGTCGGACCTGCTTTGAGACAGCAGCAGTGCAGATTATATAGATTATATACCTCCACAGATACTATCAGAGCAATTTACCCTCAGAGAGTTTCATCTCCCCAAACCTCCTCTGGTTCTGTGCAGATCAAAAGAATTGTCCATTCAAAATAAAGGGATGCAGCTATCCAAACTGGGTGCAACACATAAAAATTCATTAAGAGGACGTCTTGAACTTATTTTGTCTAATTGATTGGAGACCTTCAGCCAGAGCTGTTTGGATTCTTAGAACTGGAGAATCAACTATGATTCCCAGCCATCTGATCTTTTTCTAACAGGTTAACTAACCTTGTTCGTTGTGGTTTTGTTAATGAAATCTCAGATCACTCACAAACACGCATGCCAAGGGCAAATATCCAGAAAGTCACTAGGAATCTCCCACAGCTCACATGCCAAGAGCTTGGACAGCCTGAAAATGACAAACAAGTGGCTTTTCTCTGACAGCAGGTTTCATTTATGTGCTCCTACTTGCTCTTTCCCCATCTTCTTCCTACACCACTGAGTCAACCTTGACCAGACAGGTTTCAGTTAAACATGTGCATTGCCAAAGGTGTTTTCAAATTATGTTTTTAAAAGTTTATTTATAGTACACACGCACCATGCATGATGCTTTCAGGACTTCTGGAGACTTCAGCGTGTCAGGCAGAACTTTGCCAGGTGGAAGGAACTTGAATTCATCAGTTGGGCAATGGAAAACCACCTCCTCCTCACTGTGTCTATCTGTGTACCCCAACTCAAAGATAGAGTGTGATAAAATAATTTTTACTCCGTTATCTCCTAGCCATTATTCATAACATCTATGATCAACACACTGGAAATTCCAATTGAAAAAATGTAGAGAAATCCAAGTGATCCCTCTTCAGCTGATCTCTTACCAAAACCAGCAGCTTGTGAGACAACGCAATTATTCTATGAACAATTTCCCATTAGGACAAGGGTTGGAAAACAAACTTTATAGAAAGTGAACTGGGTGAAACTTGCAGTGAGAGTTACATGGTCCAGCACTCCTTCCATGTGGCAAACAGTAAGTTTCATTTAGGACTTTGTCCTAAATGGTTGTATTTAATCCCATGTGACCACTTTGTCTTTTCATAAGAAAAATGTAACATGACCACAAGACCATTTCCAAGCAGAAAAGCGAATATTTTCAGGAGCAAGCCTCTCAGCTAGGTTCTGACCCTAAAGGACAGTTGTTCTCAGGCTTTGGCTTCCGAATTATATGCAGCACAAGTATGGATTTACTGCACAGACCCTTGCCATGCACAAGAGATTCCCCCATCCTGCTCCCTGCTCTGTACCTGGCCTGGGCAGGGAATATCCACTGGACAGGCCCTTCAGATCAAAGGGTGTATTCATGACTGGTTCTGGGACAAGTTTAACTTTCCCTGCTCCAAAATGGTACAAGTTGCTGAAATATTGTTTCATCAGCTGCACAGCAAATACAACCAGAGCAAGTTACTCAGAGTAATGGCTCAGAAACCACAATTTTAGGAGGTGGCACAGAGGCGTTCTGAGAGGAGAAGAAAAGGATGTGGTAGACAATTTGCTAATGCCCAGAAATTCTCTGTCTCAGAACAAGCAAGCTGCACGCCAGAATGCCTCGGGACAGGGCTGAGCCCATTGCTCTTTCCACAACAGCAGCTTTTTCTAAATAAAGATGTCTTTACACGCGGGACTTGGGAAACTTAATTCAGATTAACTAAAATTGTGAATTTAAAGTGAATTAGCTAAACCACATTGTATCTCTGTACAGACACCCTCATTCAGTGTTAAAAGGAACTTTAATTTAATTTATCTCATTCTACTAAATTAACAGCATTTTAATTCTAAGAATGCCCATGCAGGGATTAGTGGGTTGCACAAGTGATGAAGTTACATGCTATGCTGGAGCTGAATGTGGCATGGAAAGTCTCCCCACTTCCATGTGAAAAAATTCTCATTTCCCACCACTTAAAAATAAGCTAACTAAAATTAGAAATTTTATTTTTCTAATTACCCATGCCTACAAATATAAAGCTGCATTTAGAAAAAAACTTGCCTCTGGCTCTGCATCTGTCTTTTGTTTCAATCTATCAGACCATATGCATTGTTTAAAAATTAAAGTATCAGAAGAAAAAAGAATATTGATATAATAAAAAAACTGGAAAAGAAAGCAGCACATAAGAAATATTCACAGCATTACTTAAAAAAAAAAGCTGGACACCAGACCCAAGCCACATCAGCTGCAGTCTGCCAATGGATCTGGATCTAGACCATTCCATGAGCTACTGATTTGACTACCTAACAGAGGATAATTCTCAAGTTTTAGAATTGAGATTGTTATGTTGTTTGTTAGCAAATAGGTATGTTTCCAACTTACTAAGTACTATGGAACTCTTAGAGCTCCATCATGAGTCTTAAAACACCACAACGCAGATAGTGGCTGGACAGAACATTTCTTCATCAAAAGGCTCAGCAAAAATCACTTCACAGAGGAGAAATGACAGGTAATGGTCAATCCCTAGCTGCTGTTTGGGAACAGACTCAACCTCTCTGCTTCAATTTAACTGGGACTGCTGGGAAAGCTTGCAGCAAATCAGAATCATAGAACTTCATAGACTCTAGAAGTCCAGGTAGCACAAGGGAGACTGACCAACTGCTTGAAGTGGGAGCAGTCTGGTAACTGTGGTTACTAAATAGGCTGAACCTGAAAGATCTTCCCTATGGAATACGTGCTACTTTCCATGCCACCGCTTTTCGAGCTGGAGAGGAAGCAAAGTAAGGATAAAGAATTTTTATTATAGATCTTAGGTAAACAACACTCTGGCTCCAATGCAATCTTCCACAAGAAAGAAAAACAACTTCTCAAGCAAGTTCAGATTGTTAAACAGGAGACAGATGAAAGCATTGCCTCAGAATGCAAGGAAATCCCAGGCTGGCTGGTTGGGAAAGAATTAGCAATACATAATTTAAAAAAGCACTCTCCCCTTCCTCATCCCTGAGGTGAACACAGGTCCTGCATATTACTGACTTCTACATCAGCACTAGACAATGAAGCCATCACTCGAGGTCTTGCTCCTCTCTCCCCAGGCCTCTCTCCCTCATGCTTTCAGTTGCTGGAGGCTGTTTCACACCAGTTCCTGCAAAGGTCCCTGTGTGGCAGGACATACTGTTTGCATGTGCAGCTTGTGATGAAAGATTTGGCCACTGGAGAACACCAGGAGGGAGGAAGCCAGATAGCAGCACTTATCGTGACTCGAGATAGAGGTTCAGTGGTCCCCTACTGGTGGCCTTGATTGAGCACCAATGGAGCCACCTATCCTGCTCTCATGTTTAGAAGACAGGAGCAGGGCAGAGCTCAGATCACACTTTACTGAACAGAGTAAATCCTGTCACTTGGTAATACTGCCTGGAACACAGTCTCTTGGCATCCTCTGCAGACAATGATATCAGCAACACACTATGGGAGCTCAGACCCCTTACTACAAAATATGGGGACTGAGGACCACACCAGCACAGTGCAGTGGTGCAGCTGAGCTGTGCTGCTCCTTGTCACCAACTCCAGAAGCAGGGAGTGGCTTGAGTACAAGTCTGTCGTATATGAAGAGAATACCCAGCTATACACTCATGTAAAGGCTAGAAACTCCCTCACCTCAGGGCATAAGCCAACCATCAGCTTCCTCTCTGCACAATTTATACCATATTTGTTTGTTTTAGGAGTTCTTGTACCTTTCCCTCAAGCATCTGGTGTTTGCCTGTCTTAGAGAAAGGATGCCAGGCTAGACAGACAGATCATGGCTTCTTTCTGGTATGGCAATTACTGCATTCCAGCTTGGAAGGGGGAGAACACACTTGGGAAAGCAAGGAATGTTAGATGGCAAGTTCCAATAACACATGGCCCCATTAAACAGCCTTCCCTCCCTGTCTGGCCCTGCACAGTCATGCCAGCAGCACACCAGGAGCACACAGCAGCACAACTTGGCCCTTTGCACTCTCAAAGAGTCCTGTGTTCCACCACAGAATTTGGGAACAAAGCTGAGCAGGGCTCAGCCCTCATCCTGGGAGTCCTCACATGTGCAAGAAGCAGGATGTTCCCATGCAAATAAATGTGTTACAAAACAAGGGGACAGAGCAGAATTGTGGTCTGCAGGACAAGTTAATACAAAATACAATATTTAAAAACAACAGATCTCACTAGACACCATGGTCCCTTAACATCAGGTTGGATCAGTCATTGTCCTATAGGATCTTTGCCTCTAGACCCAAAAAAAAAAACCAAAACCAAACCAAACCAAAACAACAACAACAACAACAAATAATAGGAAACAAAACTCATCAAAGGTTACCTACAAACTTTGAGTTAAGTCAATCTGCTTCCAGCAGAATATTAACTAGCTGTATCAGTCTATGAACTAGGGGCTTGAGAGAGCATTTATACTTGAAATGGGCATTTGGCAATGCCTCTTTCTTCCTGTTCTGGAGCCAGAAGGCTCCCAAGATCCCCAAGAAAACAGTAATTTGGGAAACTCAGACCTGCCTTTCTACCTAAAAATTCTTCTCTCTGTTGACTTTGGCTCTGTGCCAGTTTAGCCATCAATGCCAGGTCTCCTGATCTATGTGTCAGCAGAAATTGCCAGTAGATATCTGTCCAGATTAGCTGCCTGGACACCATCTCACTTGTGGCCTGCTCATGGATACTCTTCTTGAAAGCAGCTGCTGCTGCTGCATTTATCCACAGGAGCCCTCATTTCCTCAGTGCCCATCTGCTACAGGGAGGCAGAGCCACACAGACAAGACACAAATAACTGACAGGGAAGACCTTGCCACACCAAACAATAAAGACCAGGAAATCCAAAGCCTGCAACTGCCTCATGAATTTGTGCTGGTTTTTAAAAGCAGAAGAATGTGGATAAGCAAACAGAGATACGGTTGAACGACTTATCTAAGTTTAGACAAGCGGTATCTAAATAATGCTACTTTATCTTATTACTGTAACAAATATAAGAATTGATTTAATAACCTAATGTTGGTTTTGGACAGTAGAGGTCTGCATCAATGGACCAAGACACTAATTATATTATCTTATCAAATCAGTGTATAATACTAGAACTTCTCTATGCATTGATGGAACTAGGTTTAGCTCTGCATGAGAAAATAATCCCTGAAAGACAGGAATGAAACAGTATTTAGCAGAAACTCCTTGTGCATGGTTGTTATTTTCTTTCCCTTTCAAAATGTTATTATCTTCAAGGTATCACATGATGAGAAATTTCCTAGATAATCCTTATTGCTTGTTATTTAACCTCCCTCTATATTTCTGAGAGGTAGTCAATATAATTTTCCAAAAGACTTAAGTAAAAGGGAAAGAACTACTGGTGCATATGCAGATCAATTCATTGTAAGCTGACAATAAAGCTTTTTTCATCAAGGTACAAGCAAAATGACTTGCTGACATTAACTGGCAAGTACTTTACATTCATATGATATCTTTCATCTACAGACTTCAAAGCATCTGACAGGAGGCAGGCAGGCCTTGTTTCGTCATCCATCCAAGAAAGAAGCTGCAGCAAAGAGTGGCAAGGCTTCCCCAGAAGGTAAAACCATTAGCAGAAATCTAAATGAAGTGATTTCCAGTCCTTAAAAATGAACTACTCTGCCCCAGTACAAATTACACGTGCCCCAGAGAGCGGAGCCACCATTCACACACACCCCTCTGAGCGCTGCTCAGGATTTTTTAAGAATGTAAATTTAATTCATGAGAAACTAAACAAACACAGAACACAAGAATACTCTTCTACATACAGGGAAATGATGGGGATCTGAAGCCAATCCAGATCTGAAGTTCTGTAGTGCTCCAAGGAGGAGCACTCCTTGAGTGAACCTGCAGAAGCACAGGTTTTCATTCACGAAGGGAGGATGGGAAATCCTGATACATACTCTAGCAAGTGTTTAAATAAACCTGTTAAGATGAAGATCTCTCCAAAGAAAAACTAGGACTGTAAGAAAGGTTATGAAAGTAATTTTTAAAATGCCATCTTAAAGAGAGTAAACCTTCTTTCAGCTCTTCACCTTTTTCATAGAGCTGAAGAATGCTGACTGCCTAGAGCACTCAAATGGCCAGCAGAAACTCTTTTTACCATAAGTAGGGAAGAAAAATGCCTGCACAGTGCTATTTTAAAAGAAGCATATGGATTCCTCTAAGTTTGAAAACAGCAAGCAAAAAATTATGCCAAGGCAATCTCTGGAGCAAGCAGTCTTTCAGCATTGGGCAAAGAGACTGCAATAGAAATATTTTAAAACCTACTCTCTAGTTATGAGATCTCTCATGGCCTGTGGAGGCGGACAATATTAGAGGCCACTAAATCCTGAAGTTTATTTTTCTAAAAGTTTTCACTTCAAATAAAGCTTTGTTTTAAGATGTATGGGGCCAACTGTTAGAGCATTGAGGTCCTGGTTATTAGCCAGCTAGAGCTCATGAATTATGTTTAGTGAGAAGTTTATTGGCTCAGTAAACACCATTCCAGTTCCCCTCACTCCTGAATCGTGGAAACCAAACCAAGAGATATTCAATGCCATATTACCACTAGCACCAGAGCAACCATTATCTGATTACAGACATTTTGTTTTTAATAAGGAATTTGCTATTGCATCATTTAATACATAGAAGTCTTTAAATTTACCAAGGCAACACACAAAGAGTAAGTAACTGTCTGGTCCTGTTTATCATCTTCTGGAGAATATTTGTTTCCATCTCATAGCTCTCCAAATCCAGGCATTACAGAAATGCAGTCCCTCAAATGCTTTGTAAAGTAGAAGTTTGGCAAGGAATTTTTAACACTAGCAAGGTGCCCATGAAGATCTGAAGTGGAGCCAGAGCAGCCTGAGGTGGTGTTGGCGCTACCTGGCCTCACCCATGTGGGCTGGCACCAGGAACCTGCAGACCAAAATGTGAGGTAGGCATCTTTAGAACAAGCAGGACTGATGAGTAGCTGTGCAAATCCAGAAGCAACTGCTACTTGTGTGGCTGGCTTTGTCCTAGGTTGTAACTGGTTACCTCTCACTGCCACGAGCTAAAGCCCCAAGAACAGAGAGTAAGCAATGATCAGTCAGTGTACAGTGACTTGTTTATGTGCTTGTTGTTCCAGTTCTCTGGAATAGCTAAGATAGCCAGAAGACTCTACAGGGACTGTGTCAGTCCTTGAGGCAAGGAAAGTTAATTTAGTTGTAAGAGTAAGGATGAAAAAAAGAGTGCTATAATAACAGTAGCCTATTCTGGCAGCAAAGTAAACTGTAACTGAAGGAGTTTAGGTTCTCCTCCTAATTCTCTACATCTGTCACACCACCTTGGCCAAATAATGCATCTGTTTGTGTCTCTGCTTCCTCTCTCCCCTTTGGCTGTACTATCTACTATCTACTATTATCTACTAAGTCTATCTACTATTATCTACTATCTACTACCATCTACTATTTAGACTGGAACATTCTTCAGGGAAGAGATTGTGCTGGTACAGCCCAGTGACAGCCTTAGGGTTCTGCAGTCCCTAAGCCAAACATAGTCCAATTTACATAACACTAACTATGAAATCATGTATTCTCATGTAAATGCTTCTTCTGATGTCCTGAATCTGTCCATATGACAATGAAGAAACTTGGCAGTACAGATCCTTAATGTCAAACCTATCCCACAAGGATGTATCATCACACGAAGCACCTCTGGGGAACAGGCAGAGTTAAAATCTTTCCACCCCAGTAGTGGTGAAAGACAAGATACCCTTCTCTTTAAATTTAACCCTCTCCCTTCCAAAGAATGCCTGGAATTTGTACTATTTCCCAGCAGAGAGTAGAAGGCAAAGACTTGGCATGGGGCAAGACAGATAAGAGCAGTTGCCTTCTCTAGGTTTTGTTAACTCCGCATAATTGCTTAGGGCATGTGATGGTTAGAGAGAGACACATCTGCCAGAGACAGACTACAAATCACTAGGATGATTCCAAGCAAACAAAATCTAGTTTACAATGTGATTGTGGTATATAAAACACCTCTGTAAAACTACAGTATAATGCAACTGCTGCAGTTTCATTTACGAAGCAAGGATACAGTTTTCCCTCTCAAAGACTGGCATTTAGGATCACACTGACATTGAATAAAGTCTTGGCAGTCCTCTGGAGCACAGGGTGAAGGTTGATTGTTGTTGGAAGTTTCTCTAAGCAAGCCACATTTAAATACTATGCTTTGCAAAAGGGCCCATATTGCCTCGCCTGTGAATTCAGGTTCCTTTACCAGTTTAAAATCTAGGTCAAAGCAATTTGCTTACATTTGGAGTCCTTTTCCAAAATTAATGGTGCATGGTATTTGGAGTTGCAGATACAAGAGAACCAGATACTCTGCTATTATCTGCTCTGCATCACGCATCTACCATCTACAGTTTTCTTGCTAATCTTTGTTCATATGGACAGCCCACTCCTGCAGCAGTTGCACACTCAGCATCCTAATGATATTATTCCTGGCCATCCTGTTAAGCTCACAGTGTAAGGTAGATGCACAGGAGTGAGCCCTGCTGGATTCTCAGCAGTTTTTAGATGGCTCCAGATTACAGCTGGCCATGGGTGGAAGTTTTCATAAGCAGTAATGAAGTTCAGAGCTTTTCTATTCAAATAGGATGTTGACTACTGGTGTCTCTATCCCTTTCACTTCTGTGGTGATAACTGGGTTACCCAAATGTACTGGGCTCACATCAGACCACTTGGAAGATCAAGTTAGTGCTACATACAGCTGCCAAATTACTTAGCTAAATTTCACACAGGGATCACACACAACAACGGTGACACTTGATGTTTGTTCTACTTTGCCATTCAAGGAGGTACTTTTGGATTACTAATTTTTTTTATGACTTGGGTGCTGGCTAGTTCAGAGATTATTTTGTTGTATCCTCAGAGGCAGTTGTTAGCTGGACCCTAAGCCCTCAGCACACAGAGAGAGATTTAAAATCTCTCTGATCTGGAAATCTGGGTGGCGTCTCTGCTCAGGAGTCCCACCCAGAGTAAGGATCCTGCCCATGTATTTCAGTGTTCTTGAAAGAGAAAAGACAGAAAGGAAGGGAATAAGAAAGAAGCCCAAAACCACAACACAAATTTGCCACTTAAGCTTACTGACAGAACAGACCTGCAAAGTACAAACAGTAACAGAGAATTATGATATTCACACTTTCTCATAGTACTACTCCAGGTATAATATATAATGTTTCCTTAATACAAACCACTTTGGAGTAACAATCAATGAAATACATTAAAATACAATAAAAATACTTGGTTTAGGATAAAAATGTGGTTCCAACCTATAGGCTTGTAAAGGAAAAGTCAGCAGAGCTTACTCCTCTTGTAGGTAAATTCTGAAGTTTCATCCCCTTGTTCACAAGCCAGGCGGAATAAAAATATCCACCTACACTAAACCAAAGGGAGCCACTCGTAACCCAGACACAACCACAACAGACATTCTCAACAGTCCTTGGCTTAATAGAACACTGCTTTGTGGTTATACCCACCACTAGGATTTCATCTCGCAAGTTCTAGCACGTTAAATTTATCCCAGGTCATGCATCAAACATAATATTAAAATTTAAGATGGCATTTGAGATTCAGACTTTCTTTTGCAGTTCGAGTAGAGAGAACACAGTTGGGACTGTGGGTGCACGAGCATATTAATACATAAACACAAACCTGCAGCCATCACTCAAGAATAACAATTGGTCTTTAAGAGGGGAAAAAAGTTGTAAAAAGAATCAATTCCATTAAATAGCTCTATAAATCAATTCCACCAAAAATCAATGGGAAACTACATCCACCATGTGCCAAGTAACTCCCACACATCAGGTGCAACTGTCCGTGACAGCGGCCACGCAGCAGCTCTGCCTGCTAGGAATTCAGGCAGCCAAGGGCTGAAGCAAGAACCCCAGCATTGCCCATGCTGCCCTCCTGAGAGCCCCAGCACTGCCCACACTGCTCTTCTGAGAGCCCTGGCACTGCCCAGGCTGCCCCCCCGCCCCTGCCACGGCGCCTTAGACCTGCTTGCTCAGGGGGAGCTGCAGCTGAGTTCTCCAGGAAAGCAGTTGCTCCCTGCCAAGGCCTGCACATCTGCTCATGGAGCCCATGCTGGGACCAGCCCCCTGCTCACAGTCCCCACCTCCAGACACTGTGGTGGCAGTCCCACCTAAAAATCAGTGGAGGAAAGCTCACGTTTCTTGTTAGAGCCAGGCATTTTACATGCCCAGGTCTGAAATGAAACCTGACTTCAGGATTTTCCAGCAGGTTTTGTGCCACATCAGGCATCCTCAAAGGGGAGCTGACTTAGGCACGGGTACAAGGAAGGTAGGAAGGGAACATTAAGGATGTAGGTCCCAGAAGCCAGCAGCATGCAGTAAGTCACTTACTGCTTAAACAAATTACTTGTTTAAGCACAAGTTCAGGAGTTCCACACTGTGTCAGTCTTGGTAGTTCAGTAACTCCCACAGTGACTGTGCCAGGCCACTGCCCTCTCACTTTCAAAGTGCAGCTCAGTTGCATTTTCACATTTATAGGTGGTGGGTGCCCCTTCAATGACTGGAGAAACCCTTGGGGCTTTCATTTTGTGCTGGCAGCTCTCAAATGACTTTAGAAACAAAACCCCTGGGGCTTTTGTTCTGTGTGGCAGAGCAGAGAGGGCATGGAAGATTCTGGCTTTGTTAAAACCTGTAGAAAAATTCATGTCCTGTGTCTTCCCCTTCATGTGCTTCACGTGTGCTGTCATGTCTCTGG
The DNA here is from genome assembly GCA_013400575.1 of Peucedramus taeniatus. Lineage (NCBI taxonomy): Eukaryota > Metazoa > Chordata > Aves > Passeriformes > Fringillidae > Peucedramus > Peucedramus taeniatus. The sequence goes on from WBNO01022235.1 coordinate 402,568, forward strand.
GGCATTAGAGACACATTGTTCAAGAAATTCAGACCTAGCATTTTTGCAATAGAAAAACTTGATGAGTTGGCCTCTGCTATTCAGCACTAAGTACCAAAACCCATTTTTTCCTTTTGCAACTGAATGTGAAGTGTACCTTGACAGCTACTGCATACAGAAACACTCATGGCTGGTATTATGCATGTATATTTTAAACAGAGAAAGAATGCACATATGTGTATAACAAATAATGAACAATTTAATGAGAGGGCTCAGGACTGTCCCTGGCAGGGAAAGAAACTATCTACTGCATCTCTCCAAGGCTCTGTGGTCCAGCTGCAGGAGGGATATGATCTCTAAATTGCATTTTTGATCTTGGGCCTCATCTTAGCAATCAGCACCCTCAGCTTACTGATTTCAGTGGGATTTGAGAGCATTTGATATCAAACCTTCCAGTCACAAGTTTCCCCTAGATGTAAGGACGTGCAGTTCTAGAAAGCAAGACTTTGACATAGGCTGGAGGTTTGATGTCAAGAGTAAGTGGGAATTGTACAATCAGGGACTTCAATCTAACCACTGGTATTTGGCAAGACAAAGCAGCAATACATTGAAGTCTGTCTCTTTTGAATTATTCCTTAAAACTCTGTCATATGACTCTTCTGCTCCAGAAGAATTAATCAAATATTTAAAAGTATACTAAGTGAAGCTGAAGGCCACTGTCAACAGAACAGCCAGATTTTCCTGCAATTAACAGTGGAAGTTCCTCATTTCCCCTGTTCCTAAATGCATCTGTGGTGATACTTCATTTACTGGGATTTCAGTTTCATACAAGTCAGGAAAAAAAATATTTGTGGCAAGTGGCCTTGAAGTATTTGAATAAGGAAGAGCATTTGCAGAGAGTTTTGAAAGATAGATCCTTTTCTAGAAGAGTCTCCATGCACAAACAGATGCCACACCAACACTTGCATGGATGTAACTTGCAACTATTTGTGGCTCTCTGAAGTCCTGCAGTAGCTTACAGTGAAGAAATTACTGTTGTATTTATGAAGGGCAGCCCAAAGCATGGTGTAAAAATTGTGTGGAAAGAGATAGAGAAAACAGATAGGAATAAACACAGCCAAGGGAACAAGGAGATTACAATGATGCAGCAAATACGTAGGAATGGTTGGAAAAAGCAAGTATGTGCACACTTGGGGAAGAAGAAAAGAACCTCACAGGTTAGATAACCAAAGCATAATTTGCAATAAGCAGATACTGTGGACTAGGAGTTGAAGCCAGCATAGGGATCTGAAGTGTCAACTAACATTTAAAGACGGTCTTAGTTAGAATCATAAATCAAATTGCATAATAGGCAAATGAGATGAATTGAAAGATTAAGCTATGAAAATTGACTCAGAGAGAGGATTGTAAGGACCTTTTATTTTTAAATCCTGCTCCTGAACTCTTTTATACTCAAAGAAAAAAAAATCTTAAATCCCATTTCCTGCCAGTATAGGGCTAAAATGTTAACACCATATTTCATAACAGTTAACATAAAACAGGATTACTGTGCTTACTTGTTCTTGAAGAGCAAATACACTCTACAAACTAGATTGGGAAGGAGGTAGATTTCCTTCTGACAAATCCGCTGACAAGAAGCAGGACAGAGAAAACATATTTTTCTCTATGACTTCTGGGGATGAACAGAATTTAAAAGTCTGTTGTCTTCACTAGCATTGATGTACTCTTTCAGATGGACTTTTTTTTGTTCAGTTATTCACTGTAGAGACTGACTTACTATGAATAACCATGCTTTTCTTTCCTACCCAGATGAAGTGCTTACACTCTTTTCAATGAAAGCAAAAAACAAATGTCTTGTTAACCTTAAGTTTAAAATAAGCCAGAAAGATCTTATGAAGAAGATCCAATGACCCATCAGAAGGAATAGCTTCTTAATACCAGCCAAGGAACTGCCTCCTAAGAAATATAAAGATTCAAACCCCTACCCAAGCAGACTTGCCAGCCAGAGCCTTCTCTGACACTGCAGTCTATCTGGGACTTCCCTGTGTCAGAGCCTTTTCCAGGGAGAGCACTTAGGCAGCGAGTGTGTGACACATCCAGCGAGGCTCGTAATGTCTTGCCTGTTTTCTCTTGAGCCTCTGAACTGTGACCTCAAAGCAAATGAATCTGAGGAGAAAATACATTAATCAGGCATTCACTCAGCCAGGCTCTGGGTTTTTAAAGCAGGGATCTGAATCAGCTATATTGCCTCCCACTTCTTTCCTGATACAATTAGTCAGCATCTGCCCCAGCAGCCAACCCGCTGCCTCTCAGAAGGGGGGATGAGCAGCTGCAACTCCCTTGCCCACTGCTACTTCCAAGCAGGCTGCACAACCGTGGAGAACAGCTTCTGAATTGCGGCTGGTGAAGGTTAGCATCCCTTCCCTGTGCTCAGGGGAATGAGAGGAGCTGAGAACAGCTACCACTTACAGCCTCTTTGATTCCCTGCTCCAGCCCAAGTACAGGTTCAGACGTGTCCCAGCCACACCTCTCCCACCTTGGGCCAAGGCCATGCCAGCTCCACACACCTGTTGGAGGTTTCCCCACATTTTAAGGGAATCCCCAGAAGGGGATTTGCAGGTGCTCCACTCCCTTCAAAGAGCACAGGCAACAAATCATCCTGGGAAATTGGACCCATAGCATTCAATGTGGCCCTCTGACCTTTTCCAAAATGTTCTCAGCCCACCAGGCTGGCAGGACTGAACTTTATAGCTAAGTGTTTTGAAAGAAGCGTGTGCTTTTAAAATCCAGTTGAATTTTTGCTAGGGGAACTTTACAAAGGCATCATTAGTGTATCCAGAGGAGTTTTGCAATTTTAGGTTACAGGTGATTACAGCAAATAAACAGGCATGCAAGTCAGGGTCGGAAGCGGGCTTCTACTTAGAGTCTGCCTCACCAGGCACTTGGAAAATAAATAAACCCCCCAAGCAGTTCTGTTTTACCCAACAGCTTTAACGCTCCAGCCCCACTCCTGGGTTGGATTGTGCAAGCTCTTACTCCAGCAATCACACCGAGTTCAAGCAAAGTGCCTGAGTAAGCATTTGCAGAATCTGACCCCCCAAGCCAGTTATCTATACAGCACCTATTTGGGCCTTGCACTGCAAGCTCTTTAGCTGGGGACATTGTCTGGAAGTATATTGTCAGCTGCAATGGGTTTTATCTCCATTTATAGCATTAAATCTAATTTTTGGTGCCAAGTGCAGCATTAGCCTTACAATGACATCTATTAAAGACATTTTCCCCTGAAGACTGGGATCTGACCAACAACCAGCTTGCACTGTTCATATTTTTATTTTATTACAAAACCACCATGTTCATATTATCATTCCACTTCTCTAATTTCAAGCATTTTCTTAAAATACAGTACGACAGGCACTGAATTACAGAAATCCCACACCCTGGCATTACACGGACTTCACCTGAGATGCTGCCATCCTTCCTTCCCAAAAGATTTACAAAACAGGGAAGTTAAAATTAAAGCAACAAACTTGACTTAGTCTCCAGTAATGTGTAAGTTTAGCAGAGGCAGACTTGTTTCCTCTGTGCCATCTGAAGCATTCCTGATGGGCACCCAGCCCCTTTCCCCCTGCCAAGACACAGAGGAGGCCAGGGACAGCAGCCTGGCACAGCATGGAGCAGTTCTTATGGGGAGAAAAATTGCAAGTTCCCCTGAAATGCTGCATCCTGCATGCCTCAAAGGACAGCTGCTACCTTCTCACTTACAAAAATGTGACCCCAGCCAGTCAATCTACAGCACTAATGCTGTCAGATACCCTCCCACTCACCTCTTTTGATGGTCAAAGCCATTGAAATGCAGTGACCTCCCCTCCACCTCAAAAGGGGATGTGCTTTGCTTTTGCTCCAGGAAGTTTTAGGGAGGGTGCTTTGGGTTTTTCAGTTTTTGGTGAGGGTACAACCCAAGCTGTTTTAGGTAAACACAGAGGTAGCAGGAGTCCATGTGTAACCACAGAGGAAGCGAGCACAAATAAGCAAATGTTCTGAATAATGGCAGTGCAGATGCACATGGAAACTTGCTTGAACTCACCTGGACTCCTTTCCCCCTTTCTTGTCCAACCAGTTAAAGATAGGGAACATCCCAGGCCTCTGGCATATGGTATTAGATGCTCTGGGAATTAGGTAGGAAACTGATAAGCCTTTTAAAATGGAACAGTTGGTGTCATGTAGCCCAGGTCCCACTTCATATGAACTCTCAAAATTTGGAAAGGAGAAGGAGGTTTTATTTATTACAAGTGAAACAGAAAAACTAAATCAGTCATTTGCATCTAATGCATCTAATGGGAGTGGAAGCTGCTTTGTTGGGCTATGGCCATGGCTTCTGTTCCGTTAAGGAGGAACTCTTCTGCAGCTTTCACAAAGCCATATAAACATCTCAGAAAAGGTTACATGAATATGCCAGAGACACAACTGTAAGTCACAGATTACTAATTATGAAAGCATTTTGAGATCTTTGAGTTGAAAGGATGTCTTTTCTGGATAGGCAAATATTTTAATTCCATACTCCAATGATCAGTGTTTCAGCAGGACCCTTAAAATATATTTTCCTTCCATGACTGTCCTCTATGGTTAGTTACACCTCCATGCATGATTTCAAGTACTACAGCTCTATCAAAAGTACTAGTTTTCTCTGCATTTGGTTCCACTTACAAGACTGAATTATTAGTACAGCACTCAGCTTGAAATCCTCTTGCACAACTAACAGGGTGAAATATTAGAAAATAGCAGTTACTATTGTTATTTTCTGTTCATTAAATGGTAATGGAAATTCAGCCCATCTTCAAAATACCATGGCTTTACACAGGCAGAGGTGAAGAGGTACAGACACATGAAATTATTTTTCCAGTTTCAAACAACCTATCAGTGACAAATTCTCAGACTCAACTCTGTTTTAGCCACCAAAATAGAGGTTGTCAGAATGAAGTTGATGGTCCTCTCTCTGCACTCAGGTCACTTTTTCCCTCACTCAGGAGCTGGGGAATATCAATACAACAATTAAACCCATCACCTTACAAGCAGCAACCAGAAACTGGGAAACCCAGCCTGACTGGAATAAACCAGCTGACTACAGCTGCTAAAAAGAGGTCCACACTTGGGCAAATACTCAAGACATTCCTTCTCCAAGGCACCACCCATAATAACAGGCCAACAGTCTCAAACACCTCTGCATTTGGATGGATATGCAGAACCGCATACATTAAACTGCTTTTCTTGGAGTTCATTTAAGAATGCTGCCAGCTTGTAAACAGCAGAGTCAGTTTTGCTGCCAACACAATTTCTACCTAGAGCAAACGGAAGTGCTTTTCCAAGAATTTCCAAGACTGTTGCGTCACACCGTGCGCTGGCATTGCACCATGCAACCTGGGGAGGGAAGACACAAAAATACAAGCTGCTGCTTGGTGCATCCTGAAGGGGATTATTTAGAGGCTTTTACTTATTTTCAGGAAGAGACTGACGGTGCAGAACAGACCTTCCAAAAACTCCCAGTGCTCACTGCAGGGGAATATAGTCTCAGTAATACTTCCAGTGCTGTAGCAGAAAGAGTTATTTTTATAGCCGGCGTGTTTCAATTTTCATTACAATTTTGAAAGCCTTGTTTGATAAGGTACAGTGGAGACTAAGAAATGTAGCATTTCTGAAGGACTAGAGAGACTTATTCTCTAGCCTTCCTCCCCCGTCATGGGTTTTGCATAATTCTAAAGTGTTAGTCCTTTGGCAACATTACCATTTTGAAGCTTTATTAGAATTATGTGTATGATGACAGCATTTACAAACTGTTGCTAAGGTCAGGGTCCCATTATGCAAACTTTTAAATATGATGAGCATTTATAAGATTAATACACAAAACAAACCAAGGACATCGTATTCTCCATCCTTCAAAGATGAAGAAAACTGAACTTGCTTAGCTTAACTTCTTTCATGACCATAGCATGGAAAGTTTAAATCAGGGATGGAAACAGAGTTCCTTGGACCACAAGGTCACCCAGAAGAATTAAATGTGGGCAAATATTCAACCACTGCACCAATTAATAGAAGCAAACACTTATAACCAAGCTTTCTGGGTAAAATTTTTGAAGTCATAATTTACATTACTTTTAAAAAACACTCAGCCAAACATCACTCTGCTGACATCTGAAGGATTTCAAGACAACTCTCGCTCTCATGCAGAAATTCCTGTTATTGAGCATTCTGGTACTATGGTTCTGGCTATGTACACTTCATAGCTGTGCACACAAATTTATAATTTTCAGTGGATTCCTTGCCATCGACAACTTTGGTAGGTATTTTCCCTGCCTAGAAGGACATCCATGTTTTTCTTTGAAGACTGGGCATACTCATCTCATTAATATCACATTATCAAAGTACATTTGAGCTGCCTAGAAAAGAACAAAGAGCTTTTTTCAAGGACTTGAGTTTGATGCAAAAAGTTCCACATGAGGACTGTTCTGGATACTTTATAAGGGTAAACAGAAACTAGGAATAACAAAGCACCTCACCCTTCCAGGGATAGGGGAAACAACACTAAATAAAAACAGCACAAGTTTTAGTCTCACTATACACAGTCATAATTTCAAACCTTCTTTTAAACAGGTATTGTTTTAAAAAAGCATTCTTCAATTCAAAGTATGTCTTTCCTAGTGAAGTTTTGAGGACAATTTGTCCCTCCACAGAAAAAGCCACTACTTTACTGCTTCATCCACTCTGGGCAGTTAACTAACTTTGCACCAGGAACCTCTTGCAAAGGGACAGAGAGGCTGTTTTTTCAGTTTAGTTCAATAACCACTTCTTTCAGACTGCAGAAAGCAGCTGAGATTTGAGGAGGGGCAGAAGGGCGGGAAAGCTGACTTTCCTCCAAATGAAAACTAGGTGTTAGAAACTATTATAACTAATAGTTAGGAACTATTATCTGATAGTTCCAAACTCAGAAAAGAGCAACAAAAATAGAAAATAATCAGTTCACTTTTGCTCAAAGAACACTTCCTTTGCTTTGCACTTAAATTGGAGCTGAATAAAAATCACAGAATAAGTCACGCAGGAACGGACCTCAGAAGGTCATCAGAAAGTATTTTGATAAGAAAGTATTTTACAAATAATTTATTTAACACTTCAAAATCTTCAGGTTTAACATTTCATTGAATTTAATGCTATATAAGAAGTTTCTTGAGTCACTTCTCAGAAACAAAAACATAGTAAATTAATTTTGTTTCTGATTTGCATGTTGAATCATAGCCTGAATGTGTTAACCCTGTCCTTCTGCTTAACATGAAATTTACTTTAAAGTTATCTTAGTTGCACATCAACATGTTTTAATAGGTATAGACCAGCAAGATCCAGTCTTTCTGCTGGAGAGTAACTACCACATAGACAAACAAGCAAGCTTTGAAATAAAGTGTCTTGTTGGCTGATTTCAATTCTCAGTTAAAACTGGCAATGCAAATTACTCTATTCTGTTCCTTATCAAACAAGAGAAAAGATTTCCAAACTGTCAAACTGGCTGGTGGCATCTTGACAGCAGATGGAAATGCAGTAAGTACATGGCAGTGTCTACTGCCACTACATGGCAGTGTCTTTATGTCACTCCTAGAAAACTGAATCCCCTCACTGAATGGCTCTTTATACAACAGGAAATGAGCACATATTTAGGGGAAGGAATCTGCTGTACACCCCTGTCATCTCAAACAGGTCCAGGAATGAACGGCACCAGCCCAGCCTGAAGAGCAGTCTGCTTGTTTACCATGAGGCCTCTTCCCAGTCCCTCCATCGTGTATCTCTTTTTACACCCATGGCAAAGGACTGATTTGAAGACAATTTTATCTTGCACAGTGTTTGGTTCAGTGGGGGAAGGGAGTGGATAGGGCAAACTGATATATTATGGAAAGCCATCCCCTCTTCCTTTACCCAGGGGACTGAAGGACAGCAAATGCCTCAGGCCAGCTTACTGACATGAAATGTTTCCTGCCTCCCATCCAGAACCTGGGCGAGGACAACACTGACACATTTTTCCATCCAGTATCTAAAGCTGGAACAACAAGAGGGGTTGTTCCTAACTCCTGCACAGATCTCTCAGAACACCTAGCAACAGAAGCAAGAAGTTTGCCCTGTTTTCAGGGACGCTTTTATTGGGAGGGTTCCCTGGTGACTGTTTTGAGCAGGAAACGAATCCCTGCACTTCTTTAAACTCTTTTTACTGCCAGTTGAAGACTCAGACCCTTCTTCTCCCAGCTTAGCTGTCAGTGCATGTCTTCTGACAGTTTCTGCAGGACAGCTCAGTTTGTCTTTTCTCCATTAGAGAGAGTAAGTGAAGGCAGCTTCCTACAATTGGTCCATTTCCAAATGCCTGCTTGAGGTTTTCAGTTGAAAAGATCACTGTTTAGCCCCTTCAAATCCGCAGGGTGCACATCCGAAAATGTGATATAATACATATGTAATCCTGGATAAACTCCATTCCCCACTCCTTTCCATTAAGTAAAATCAGTAACTAGAATCCCTGTTTAGGATTTGTGATTACAAGGATCACCATCCGCCCTACCCTGGTCAAACAATACGGGCTCTAGGAAAGCATGAGAGCCATCATTTCAATAACGCAAAACCCTGTTGCTTCCACTCCAGAACAGCTGACTTGAAGTGCATGCTAGGCTGTGCTTATTAACAAAATGAGAAATCTGATACATAGAAAGAAAACACTATGTGAGGATTAATCCTGGATTGCAGTTTGTGGCCAACACTGGGCCATCATCCAAACACAGATGAAAAAGAACAGAATTTCTCCCACCTGTCACTTACAGCAGGTACAGCTATTGCTGTGTTGTAGCCTCATCCTTTACAGCTATTGTAAAAACTCATTTTGTATCAGCTTAAAATTCAGGATTGACCTCACTGTTTCATTTCTTCCTTGTTTTGTGGGAGCCAGCACTAGAGGGTGAATTTTCTTTCTAGGAATTACAAACAAGCGTGAGTAACTTACAAGTTTGGACAGCTAGCACAATACACGTATGCTTCAGGAAAGAAACCCAGCTTAAAACCAGCATCCTACTGGAACCTGGAGATGCTAACTGAACAAGAAAATACAACCCTCAGGAACATCCTTTTAACATTGTCCTGCTGCTTTTGAGAGAAATAAGCACATTGTCACTGCTGATTGCAAGAGACCTGAACAAACCAATGCAGTTTCTTTGCCAATGAGCTACTGCACAGAAGAGTGAAATCCCTGTTGCAACACATTGTCCTTGCTCCCGATAGTACAGCAAGACAAAAACCAATATAAGAAGGCCTAATGGCTCAGTCACCAAACCAAAGAAGTCATCTTTATTTTTTTTTAAAATATATTCTCCTGCTTATGGTTGGGTTGACACTGTTGTTGCAATGCCACAGCTGAGCCCTGTTAATTTTTCTCCAAGCCCAGCAGGGAAGGCATGTCTGCTGATGCTGAAATGGTCCCTTCCCATTGAGCTTCGCCTGTCACAATACAGCCAATATAATGGCTATGGCACAAATGTGATTCTGCTTTCTTCCACTCCCAACACCACATCTGCTGCAGCACTGAAATTTCACTTTGTGGCAATGTTCTTCTCTGGCTGTTGGTAGAAGCTGCAGTTCTTCATGCACTTTATCAGTCAGATTTGGTTAGGGTATGGCAAACGTGGTTTTCTGTAGAGAAAATATGGCAACCTCTTCCTACCAATACCTCTGGCTGTCAAGCTGCGATATGTTCATCAGACTGGATGACAGGGTTAAATGCTGCAGTCAGCACAAACAGTTCTGATAGGAAGGCAAACGCACCTTGGTTTTCAAACATCATCCCATTTCCCTACATCTATCATCAAAGAAGGCAGCAGGAGCTCAGAGAATAGCCACATATGATTTTCTGCAAGGTCAGAGGAATGCACAACATACACTTTATGTTTGGCAGCTCTTAATTACTATGGGCTGCAAAGATGCTAGAAAACAACAACTCTCATTGCAAGATCTGCTGTTCACAACTTCAAGTTTCATGCTGTGACCACCAATTTTGGGCTGTGGTGGCTGTTTTAGAGAGTTTAAATCCATTACACAGCCATACTGATTAGCATTATGTTGTTCTCTAGTTATTTTAAACAATGAACTACAATAAATTGGACATGTACCCTTCTGGAACAAGGCCTCTCACCTTCTCTTTCTCTCCTCTCTCCCCCCACCCCTTGTCACACATCAGCTTCTGCCAAACAATTCAGCACTGACACTACAGCGCATCACGTGATACCAAGTGCTTCAAGCATCTTGCAATACTTATTACTATCTACATATCCATAAGTCATTTCACCCAGAAACGCATGTGAATACTAACGTGAGCTATTTCCTTATGCATTAAAGATATAGAGCTCTCCCAGATCCTTGGAAGAAGCTTGTCCCCCCCAAATACTGAAAAATCATCCCTTTTATGTGTGTGTCTCATCTGCATTTCACGTAGATTAGGAAGCATGACAGAAGGAAAACCTGCCATATCCTCATGCTCTCCCATTCCTCCTGCTTACGCTCCTGTGGCCACACAAGTCCGTTGTGATTAAGCAATGGATTTTAGATGTCAAAGAACAAGGCACTTACACGGGGTGTCCTTACCCATGTTAGAATGGAAAGTAACAAATGTAAGAGGTTGCTTACTCTTAATGCTGATCTCCTCCAGAGCTAAAATGATATGTCAGTAGCAGGTGTCAAGTTTGAAGACCCCCCTCCCCTCCTCTTTTTTTTTTTTTTTTTAATAAATATAACAAAGGGCACACAGATTTGACCTAATGGGTCAACCATCAAAAGTTAAACTGATTTAAATAATTAGACCTAGAATGTCAGGCACCACTGCAAATAATTGCTCCTAATGCTTTTAGGATTAGATTGCTAATGAAAAGGCGCAAAAAGGAGGCCATTTGCAGTTGGAAATAAGTCAATTTTCTTTCCATATGTCATTTTCCTCATGTAGATTTGCTGTGAAATCCTAAGGAGTCATTTACAGCTTTCTCTCCAGAGCCACTGTAGTATATACAATAGTTCTGAGTAATAAAATATAGCAATAAGTCATCTTGAAATATTAGTTGTTTATACACTGTATTTATCAAGCATAGCAAACATCTGCTCATAGTTCTGACATTTTCCAATGAAAGTGACTATTGCATATTGTTTTCCCCTTAATTTCTGGAAAAACATGGGAGCTATTCAAATATAAACAGCATTCCACAACAAATTTAAACCAGTTTTGGTCAAAGGACAGTTCATTAGCAGAATGTAATTCTGATGCTCTTAACTGGTTTCTGGTTGCACTCTCAGATTTATTCTAATAACTAAGTAGGACCCTGAGTGATTTCGGTAACCGTCTCCTAAAACACTGGGTTCCATATATAATTCATTAATTCTGTGTAAAGGTGTGGATACCCCCGCCCCACTCACAGATTCTAATGCCAAGTTACCCGTCTCTGGAAGCGCCCAGGCCACCCGAGTTCTCAAAGGCTGGGGATTTCGCAGCAGAAAGATTCGAGTGCCCAGACCCCGTGTGTGCATACGCGTTCCCCGGGCGGCTCTCGGCGGGGCCGGGCGCGGTGTCCGGCGGAGCCCCCGGGAGGAGCGCGGCTGGCGGCCCCGAT
>WBNO01022235.1:415358-461046 GCA_013400575.1 Peucedramus taeniatus
ACCCGCGCCCCCGCCCGCGCCCCGCGCCGCGTTACCTTCTTATTGCATCTGGAGCAGCAGCTTTTCTTCCCCTTCCCCTCTCCTCCTCTCCCTCTCCTGTCCTCTCGGTTTATACCAGCCTGTTCCTCATCTCACAGCCTTCCTCCCAGCGCCATCTTGCAAGCTTGTGACGTTGGGAGCCGCTCACCCCTGACCCACATTTGAATAGAAGCCAAAATGAAAAAAAGAAGAGGAGAGAGCGAGGGAGAGAGAAGAGAAAGAGGGAAAAGAAGAAGAAGAAAGAGCGGAACAAGGAGAGGCAGGGAAAGCAGCAGCTAAGCAAGTGCTGTGCCAGTGTGGAACAGCATCGGCTATGCTCCCTTGCCAGCTAGTTTAGTAATAAGCAATTTCCTGCTTTTGCAATAAATGTTGCCGCGGCGGGGCTGGGAAAGGGACGGGGATCTGAGTAATTCCCACCGGGGGACCAGGGCTTCTCCCACCCCGAGCCGCCCCCCCTTCCCTGCCACCCACACCCCGAAACCCAGCCCGGAGCCTGACCACTGCCTCCCGGCAACCCAAATACTGCTGCTCCCTCCCAGGTTTTGAGCAATGAAAAAGGCATTTATTAAGATTATTTCTCCCATCACTGATGAGCTCTTAAGTGTGTGTTAAGAGAAATTATATAGATTATAGCTTGTACATGTGTTGGAATCTGAAATTAGTTTTACACACAAATTTAGGAAACACCACGCATAGCACTATTTGCATATTAGTTTTTTGTCACTCGTATCTATGTGTTAAGGACTGTCACTGCATTTTGCATCATTCAGGGCACAGATACAGGCATGGCCTTTGCACTCACAGAATCTGAAGTTTTGGTTTCTGCATTTCTTTTTTAGTTATTTACCTATGGAAGTATATTGAAGGGAAAAGTTATCTGTGTAATGTGTCCCTGGTCCTGCAAGATTTCCATGCATGCTTAACTTAAAGCACATCAGTGATCACACTGAGTGAGAAGGGCTGCTCAGATGCTTACACTAAGAGTGCCCAGCCTGCAAACTCAGCCTATTACTTTGTAAAATATTACGTTCACTTAACGTTTTACATCTTAATCTTACTGACCATTGCCACAAAGTACAACTGTGCAGAAATCTGAATTACCCCTTTGTAGCACTCTCTCCCTTCCACAGCTAATTAATCTATAATAACTGAAGAAATGCACATATACATTTTTATTGCAATCGTGCATAGGAGTACTTCCACTATCTCATATAGGAATCACTGTATTAGCTCCAAGTATGAGATGATATTTCCTTTCCTTCTCTGCCTTCACAGCCACTCATAAACAAAATTCTCTGTAGCCTCAGCAAGGCGATTCATTAGTGAAGCTAAGCCTACGTTTAACACGTCTAATAATTCCCTAATAGCCACAATGCCAGTGACTCTCTCAGCCACTTCCTGTGCAGATCCCTGCACTCTGCATGCCCTTCAGTTGGATCCCAGATGCAGCCTAAGCTCTCCATCCCTGATAATAAAGATATTTTCTAGTTGCTCATCCAGAGTTCAAAGTTTTTGCAGGACATGGTTTCTTCAGCTTTACCAAAGTGGCTTGAGGAGCAAATAAAGATAAGGCAAATCACAACAGCCATATCAGAAGGGTCTGGACTGGTGGTTTGTTCACAGTACACCCAATAAAGAGCAGAACACTAACAGTGGTGAGAACAGCAAACCTGACTGTCAGCACAAGACCCAGTGAAGTAGATAAGGATCAATTCAAGACTCTTCCCCCACCAGGAAAGTTAATTTAAGATCGGTGGTGCTGCTCTGAGCTGTATTTTAAAGCTAAGTGGCCTTGCAAATAGCCAGGGAGGTGTTTCACGCCATTTGTTTCATGCTGTGCCAGAGGAATTGGTAGGCAAATACACAGAAGTCCTTGCACTATCTAAACAGGACTGCATGCATCATAGATATTTTTTCAGGTAAGTTTAGACATTTGGGTTTAGAAAGACCCACTTTTGTGAATCTTTGTGTGACATTTCAAGACCTCAACAATGCCACCATCTGCCCTCATCTTCCTTCCTTCCGCTGAAGTTTTCCACCCCAGCACAATCTGTGTGCCCCTGCCAGTTCACAAACCAACATCTTTGTTCAAACCCGCTTTCATCAGACGTTTGAACAAGGGTGCCAGGTTTTTCACAGGAATGGCTTGAGGCACAAGCATTTCAGCCTGTCTGCCAACTTTGCTAGGCAGGTGTTAACTTTTGAGAGTGGAGGGGAGAAAGAAGGTTGGGAAGATGGACAGAAACTTCCTAAAATGTGACCACAAGGTTTAGTCTAAAAACTGTACTTGTATTTGAATTTTCTCTAGGTTTGGGAATGATCCGTTTGTGGATCAGGAAATGGAGAGATGGACACATTTTCAGTAGAGAGGAGACAAAAAAAAGATAGAAATTAGGTGTCTGGCACCTGGAAATGATATGGTATGATACAGCACTGCATTCAGCTTCATATATAGGTGATAATTATAAGGTTGGAAAAGAACTAATGAGAAAGTTAGACCTGGCACTGTCACTAGAACCAGGGACATCTGTGGAGAATCTGATGAGCCAAGTTGAAGTATGGCCACACCTACCTGGGAAACATCTACAGGCACGCAAGGCAGATACCATGATACCTGTAATGTCTCCAAGCAACCACAGCCAGGGAATTTGCCATCCAAACAGAGGGTACACCCTCAAGTTCTGAGAAATCACACCCACTGTGGGCACATCTGGCACTGGTAAAACATGCCCCTGTGTGTGAAAAGCAAACGGGTTGCTCAGGTGCAGAGCTGCATGCTCAGATGAAGGGCTGGATTAGAAGGGGTGATGGTGGTACTCTGCTTGCAGACACTGTGGCACAATGGGCATGTTCTGGAGAATGATTTGGGCTTGTGAATACTTTGAAGAAAGAGGCTCTTCTATTTCCAGCTGGACACTTGTCATTAACTTTGTTTTCTAGTTTTGTTTGACTGTGAGTTTTTTAGCACTCTACTGAAAAGAGCACAGAGGGGATGGCAGCAGTGAATTGTGCTGGGTGCTCTGCAGACACAGTTGAAAGTTTCAACTTCCTCCTTGGTGTGTTGATGAGTACATTGAATGCAACCCATCCAAGGTAGCTGTGACAAACAGATTTTTGCCCTAACAATATGCAAAAAATTTCGAACAGAATCCAAAGAACAAGCAGATTTCACACCATTCTTGTATCTTAGTCCTTAGTATCTATTCACAATAGCTCTGTAATGCTGTTTTCAAGCAGACAAGTTTAATTAATTGTATCCCCCCAATAAGTTATTGTTTGCAAAATACTTAGACTTAAGTCAGTGATTGAAATCCAGAGGAACTTCAGGGCTTTGGTTTCATTTCATATTTCAACAAACTGATGGGTTCAGAAGCAGCTCCAGCCCTTTGTAGCTGTGCTAACAGCAAGTTTATACTCATCCTAGAACAGGAAGAGGACATGGGTAGAATTATTGTAGTGGCAAGCGAGTGGTGTGGGTGAGGAGTGAAGTAATCTGAGCAAAGAAAATGCCATTGCAGAAAGTAAACAGAATAACGACCAAAGGGTGGCCATGTGCCCTTACGGCTCTTCAGTGCCACCTGCCTTCAGTCCCAGCGCTGGTGGATGGCCAGTGCCATCTAGCAGGCAAACTGTTGTTTACAGTGGCCAACCGATGGGTAAAGCTGGGCAGAAAAGCCCACATGAAAAGCAAAAAAATGCAATTCAAGGAACTAAACAAAATATACAGGGCAGAGAATGCCAGTTTAGGGCTTATGTCTGAAAGTAAGGTTAAAGCAAGGGGTAACCAGCCTGCTCCTCAAGAATAGATAATGATTTACCTCTAAACATAAAGTGAGACAAAGTTTCCTAGCAGAGGTTTGCACTCATTGTCTCTGCAGTGGGGTAGTCCTGACAGCTCCACGAAAAACGCTGAGGGCCAGAATGTCGGTCTGGAACTGAAAGAGGCAGCGTGTAAGGCATTGCAATGACCCGGGAAACTGTGCTTGAGTAGTACCAGAACAGCTGGGGATAGCTCATGAAATGAAAAAGTTATTTCACTGCCCCCTCCCTAGAAATATTCCTCTACAGTCAGACATGTGTCTGGAAGGTCTTGTTCAACAGACTCAGAAGTGCCCATGGAGGAAACTCCAGTTCTATGCTAAGATGGGTTTGGAAAATCTTTTCTCTCTTAGCTGCAAGTGTGCTGTGCTTGAGTGTACATCCTCAGTAAAGCTCTTTCATCATTCACTGGATTAGTTGGTTTCCCCACTCTGCTACTTCTGGTCTTTGACTGCACTTGGTGGATGATGCACAGAGCATTATATTATGACCTATGTGTAATTAAATCTTGATTTATCCTATCTGTTCCTGGTTTTACTAATGCAGAATTTGATAGAACACAAATTTGAGAAGTAATTTTTCCACATCTGAAAAGGTAAAGAAAATATTTTTGGAAATACATTTGTAATGAAGGAAAATCAGAAACAGTAAATGTAACCTGAATCCTTAGTATCAAAAATTGCCACAAAGGTCCTCACTTCAGAGCTAATTTTATGCTGTGGCTGGTCACAGGTTCCCTCAGCTCTGCACTGTTTTGCCTTGTGAGAGTTCTGCTCAAAATCATGAGCTTAGAACCCAATAACAAAAACAAACAAACAAACAAACAAACAAAAACCACAACAGAAGGTGGCAGTTTGAAAATTTAGGCTAGTGGTTTAGTGCTTGTACAAGGTACTATTTTGTCCACTTCTGCCTCTGTTCATTCTGATAGAATTTCCTTCATTTCCTTGGAAGAGAAGGAACTTGCACTGGTTTTGTTGCTAGAAGCTGAAGCTTTCTGGCATAGGCAGGGCTGAGGCAAGGGGTTTTGCAGCTCTAATCAGATAAAAACTCTCCTTCCATTGTAACAAGATCTTTGATTTCTGTTGGCCTGTGAATTTCATTGCAAATGTGTTCACTCTGTATCTATCTCCAAAACATCTGTATTAAACTATGTCTACCCTGCTAGTTAATGTTGTCTGTGCAACAGCATCACTACACTGGGCTGGGGAAGAAGAATAAGAGTAAGGGAAACAAGTGATGAACAAACCCACCACTTGTGACGTTCAGAGTAAAGAGAGATTTGCTGAAAATAAGTCTCAAATAGATGTCAAAGGAGATTAAAACAAAAAAGAAACATTTCTTCAGCCATGTATAAACAGGAAACATGAAAAGAACTGGTGCTGCTTTGAAGAGTGGACAAGGAAAAGATTAAAAATACTTTTGTATCTAAATGAAGTTTTGCCATAGCTTTTAAGAGAAACAGTGGAGTTGATGAAGGGTGTAAAACCAACATGATCTGTTGGAATGAAGGGAAGAAAATGGAAGTTATCACAATAAAGGTGAAAGCAAATCTAAAATATCTTAACATTTTCAAGTGAAGGAGACCAGTAATTTTCATCCCAGAACTCCAAAGGAACTAATACCAGATTGATAGCAACCATTTGAAATAAATTTTTGAGTTGGAGGTTGTTCTTGCATGATTTGAAAATAGTAGATATAGGACTTTCATTTTTAAAAGAAGTAGAAAGTTTTCTAAGAAGCCACTGAGTTCATTTGTTTTGAGACCACCTCAGACTTTCAGGAGAGTTTTGAAGAAAAATATATTTAACATGTTTAATATATATATTTAAAAGATGGTAAGAGAAAATAAACAGGATAAAATGCAACTACAATGCTGATTTTGCTGAGTGACCTGGACGCTTCATCTTTGCAGAGATAACTGATTGTCTAAGCAAGGGGAAATGCAGTAGATCTAATCTATATGGATTTTAGTCAAGCATTTGATATGATGCCACATGGGAAGTTATTCATTAAGATGGAGAAGATGGGGATTAGTACAAGAGCAGTAAAATGTGTAAGAATTTGTACTGAAGGAGAGATGCCAATAGATTGCTATCGGGATAGAGATTTCTAGTAATTCAAAATTGAACTTGTTTAATATTCCCTCTAATGATCTATTGTCATTTAAGATGGAGGATGGGAAAGAAATGTTCTGATGAAAGAGTCAAGAGGCACCATCATTAACAGCATCAGAGTATTGTGGCTGGTGAGCTGGGAGATGCTGAAAGTCATGGAAACGGGATGCAATTCCATACAAAAACAACATACATTTGAGATGCACTTCTCAATTAACAATTGAAAATTAAGCATCTTCTTCAAGCTAATTTAATCCAGGGTTTGTTCTGCAGGCACTGAAAAGAGGAAGATTCCCTGAGAGTGGAGAGCTATCCTGCCTCTTTTGGGTTCTTGATTTAGGATAAGAGGGACTGTTGTGTGGATAGGTCAGGCTCTCTATTAACTATACAGAACTTTTTGCAGAAGGATAAAGAAAAGTAGCTTGTCTTTAAGGAAGAAAACTGACTACAGTATTTTAAAAAAAGAAAAATCACTGTATTAGTTTGTCAGTGGATGACTGTGAACCATCAGTGCATGAGGCAGTGAGAGAAATGACAAATGTGATCCTGGACAAGATTTTTCCAGCAGCAGTGGGAAGGCACTGCTGCCATTGCACAGGGCACTGCTGGACCATCACGTCTGCTGCAGGATCTTGTCACATGTGTTAAGACAGGTGTCAGTCTGTCAGGATGCTCCATGTAATCATAAAAGACTTGAGCTTTCCAACAAGAGGAGAGAGCTGAAAACTGTGCCCTGCAGATACTGACCCTGGGTGTGAGGGATGCACAGTACCTTGCTGGTGGTGGCTGGGAATTTCTGAGGTGCCAGGATATCTTCCAGTCTTATCTTTGTAATGCTACAGGTAGGAAAGTGTTAACCATCAGGAACATGTGTATGTTTTTGACCAGCTTTTTCTTGGTCACATTTTTGTGGAGGTTTTTTTGTGGGGTTTTTTTTGTTTGGTTTGGGGTTTTTTTGTTTACATATAAGTACATATATGTGTGTGTACACACATCCATCCACAAATACATATTTAAGTGAAGTTTTCCTTCTATTCTTTATTGGGAAGCATAGAAACACAGAGGTCTATTTTATGTTTTCTGTAATAGTCCACAGAGCCAGCCAGTATTTATTGATATGCATTTCTGAGTATTTCTGGTGATGACTTTCAGGTCATAGAAATCTCTTCTTGTCCTCACATTAGGTAAAAATAATAGGAAAACCACCACCAAATTCAGCTGCAGATAAAATCTTTTTGCTTTCTTCATGTGTGTGTACTTAGAGAGGCAGTGTGTATAGTATGCATAAGTAATTAATGTTGCAAGCTGGAAGAATGAATTATTGTCAGATGGAGGTAAAGCATGCAATATGGTCAAGTAAGCAGTTCCAATAATAGCTGTGCTTATAGAAGCAAAATGTAATAGAGGGCAAACTCTACAGGTTGCCGGAGTGGTGTCAATGTGGAGCTTTGCTGCCAGTTGGTGACCAGGGGACAGCAGAAGGATTGGTTTTAGCTGAATGCTTTTAAGCTTACGTGTTACCACACGTAATGAGATTGCTTCTCAAGCAGTGGCACTTCAGCAAAGGGCAGACATAATTTTAGCTTGATTTAGTTAGTGGAGGTCTAACTAAAAAGCACTTTTTCCTCCCTCCTACCTTGGCATTTTCTCAGTGAGTAAGAACATGAATGTGAGCCCTGTCCTGTTGTTGCTGGGACAGCTGGATCAGAGTGACACGTGCCTCTCCACCTGGCAATTTAGCTGAAAAAAAGGGAACTGTAGTAGAGCAACTGAGCAGTGCAAACTCCCAAAAACTGGCACTGCCCAGGGTAAAGTACAAACCCAGGGAGCACTCTGGTTTTGGGCAGCTCACAGCAGTGTGTTTAATTAGTGTTTTTAATTAATCACAAGAACTACAAAAAGACTCTTTTCCATCAAAAGTGGACACCAGAATATTGGGTATGTTGTAGCCCAGGTGAAGGCTGCCCTTTAAGGCCAACAGCCATGCAAATACCACTCTTCATATTGTATAAGAGAAAGAAAATACAGAGCTCTTGAATATATGCACACAGACATTGGTGTGTATTAGCTGAGTGTCAGGGGCCTCAGAATCAGTGCCACACACTCAGGCACACACTGAACATGCAGGCACACACTGACAGGGCAGAGTCCCCAGAGGGTTTGCTCCCTCCCCTGCCCACCTCCTCACAAACAGGCAGAGTTCAATTCCAGACTGGCCAGGTACAAAGCAGATAAAGACTGGCATGGAGGAGCCCATGGGCAGATTGGCAGCCTCAGTAGTTACTGGTATCAAAGGTCACTGAATGCTAAAAAATAAATATGTTACAGTGCCAGCAGGGCACTGGTGACCCAAGATAAAAGGTTCTCTACCACCAGAGATATATTTTCATGTTTGTTACCTATGTGAACTGTGTTTACTGTGGTTTTTCAAGTGTTCATGAAAATATACAGGGGGGAAGCATGTTTTGCTTAATGCTGGCAAGGGGATCTGCTTCAGAGGCAAGACCTTCTCACTCCAGTATACACTGTGCTGTTTTCATGGGTACACCTGAGCTGCAAAGCAAAGAAATTCACTGTTTATGATACTTCTGACTCAGAGTTCTGATACTTTTCATTCTTTTTGCTCTTCAAAAGTGTGGTTGGATTTTTCTGTGCTAAAAGCACTTTTCTTTTTGAGTCTGACTTCACTGGTGCTGGGGTAAGTCTGAAATTACTGCACTAAAGCCACTGGAATGATATGGGTGAAAGGGAGAGAGACTCCAGCCCACTGCCTGACATTGTTAAACAAGGTTATAAACACCATTGGTCAGTTCATATTCATCTTCTGTGATTAGTGCCAGCGGCAATGGAAAGCCTGGCCAGTCATTTCCTACCGTGTAATGCAAGGTGACTATAGTTCAGGGGACAAAGAACATGAGATTGGGGTTTTTTCAGGGACAGACAGAGGGCTGGTTATGAATGTTTGGGGTGCTTTAGTTTCATTGTTGTCTGTATCAGCACCGAGGGCTGAGTGGTGCTTTCTTGCTGATCTCCAGTACCAGTTCAGAGGTTATGCATGGGAATGGGGACTCTCTGCTGCTCCCTCTTTTTAGTATTTGCATTGATTTTTTTCTTTCTGTTTTTCTTGGAGGCACAAATCTCCAGCAGTGTTCTTGTTTAGCTTAAGGACAATGTAAGTAAAAAAGCAACATATTAGAAACCCAGTTAAAGGTGGAATTCCTGGTGCTCTTCTTTTGCCCTTGGGCCAGTGCATCATTTACAGCAGCTTTTAGCCTGCTCTAACCAGTGATGGGTGACAGGATGGTGCAGGGACAGGCAACTGCAGATATCACTGACTGGGAACACAAAATACACCATGGTGGCCACCTAGTACCACCTATGTGGTGTTCACAGGCAAAGAGTGTCCCTAGCAGGACTCTGGGCTTAATCAGAGGAGAATATTTTCAACTTTTGCTTAAATTCTGGTGACAAATTCAATGTTCTAAATCGTAATGCTGACCCCACTCCTTGGTATAACATTTGCCAAGTAACAGTCTACTTATCAAAAATGTGCACTGAAGATCAACTCTGGCATAGAGAGTAAAACAATAGACAGCATTAACACAATTTGCTGAAAAATATCTTTACCTTGTCAGTAAAAATGTGGCAATTTTCAGT
Source organism: Peucedramus taeniatus (assembly GCA_013400575.1). Classification (NCBI taxonomy): domain Eukaryota; kingdom Metazoa; phylum Chordata; class Aves; order Passeriformes; family Fringillidae; genus Peucedramus; species Peucedramus taeniatus. The sequence continues at coordinate 424,991 of WBNO01022235.1, forward strand.
GGCTTTACAAACAAGGAAAAAGGATGCAGAGCAAGAAATGTTGCTCTCATAATTGTACAAATAAAGAAACAAAAGAGTAAATATTTGTTCCAAGTGCTCAGACAAACCAGGGCTGAAAGAAGATTCTGGAGTGATGAAGGACCAGAATTGTGTGGTTGTGAAGCCAGTGAACAACAGCAACACTGCCCTTTGCATCCTGCACAACAGATAGGCTGCACTGGCTCTCCCAGAGGCTCCTGAAGGAAATCACTGCACCTTCGTGCATAGCAAGTACTCACTCACTCTTAGGGGCTGAATTAGGGGAGAGCTGGATACACAGGAGAAAAGGGACTGGAACAGCTGAGCCCTTCTGCAAGCTCTTTCCCTTCTCCTGGAACCTTTAACAGCACATCTAAAAAGGCCTGGGCTTTACTTTGAGATTTGGGAACTTGCACAGAGGCTGAGAAACAACCTGGCGTGCCTTGGGCCACAGGATTCCACATCGGAAACTGGTTAGAGCACAAGCATTTCTGCATCCCACTCCTCTGCTGAGATGAGCAACCCACGCCTCTATAAATCATCCAGGAGGCACTCAAGTTACTCCAGCTTTGTGTGCGTGCAGTAAATCACAGAGCTGTGCTGAGGGGAGACCCATCTGCCTGCTGGCTGCCAGGGCATCCAGCAGGGCTGATGCTGCTGGTGGTGACTGAGCTGCCACCATGCCCTTGCTGGTTTTGAACAGGGCTTGAGCCTTCTGGTACAAAACAGAGTGCTTTTTCCTTGACTATTCTTAAACATGCATTCCAGCTATCTTTCCATCTGTTATGAAACACTCAGGATAAGATCACTGAGGAACCTGTAGCAAGACAACTCTGACAATTTCTGGATGCTGCAGATCTTTTGGCACTTATCTCTTCAATTACTGTCTTGAATATGCAATAGAAACTACATTTTCCCACTCCTCTGTAGTTACTACACTCTCCTTGGTGGGTGTTCCCAGCCCCTGAAACTCCTCTCTCCTTCATTATCAAACATTCAGATGTGCTGCTGACTGCTCTGTTCTTTATCCTCTCAGTCCTTGTTGACCCCCTGGGTTCTCTATGGGGCAGCCAAGGTGGTGGCTTCAGTAAGGAGTAAGCCCTTGTTTCTGCTGCTTGAGCAAATGAAGTGAAACATCTCACAAGAAATTGATCTCACTGTCTCCACTTGCATTGGAACTGAGAATATTGTTTTATTCTCTGTAACCACAAATGCTTTGAGACTTGCCTAATTGAGATGCTACAGCTCCTTTTCTGCTGTGATTTTAGCAATGGAAATCACCAGAGGCAATCTTGACTTAAGGCAGGCATGTTTTCTCTCTTTTCAGAAATTACTTTGTCCAAAAGGGCCCAGATTTTTTGGCTTTCAAGAAGTGAAGGCATGAGCAGTGAGAGAGATCTCAGCGACAGAGTGAGGAATTTGCTTGTTTTGTTACTGTGATTGCGTGGCTGAATTTTTATTTTTATTAGTTGCAATGTCTTGCCTGGCTCTGCATCAAACAAAGTATGAGTAGTATGGGACAAAAATGCTTCCAGGGGCACTGGAGAGCAATTTAATGGTCATCTTATAATTATAATAAACATGGTTCATCTATTACTTTTATTTTTCTGCTAAAAAAGCAAGAATGAAATAAAATATTAGAGCAGGAAAACATACTTTTTTAAGATGAGCTGATAAACTCCTAAAAATGTGTGTACTTATATCGATGTTGCTGCTCTTTCTGCTTTAAAGAACTGGCTACATTTTGTTCTTAATTATGAATTAAAGGATTTGTATGCACATGTCTACATTGGAGACCCCCAAGTGATTCTGAGATGAGGGTGAACTGGGGTTTTTTCAGCCAGCTGAATTGAAATTACTTACCACTTGAACAGCATCTGCAACAGCGTAAGGCACGGAAGCAATTTTTCTTTTGTAAGAAGATGAAAAAGAAATAAAGAAGGAGTCAAAGACTAAGCAGGCTGAATGGGCCATTAGCACCAAACTCTAAAGATGTAGAAGTCAAATAGGATAGAAAAGCCCCATAAATTTTTACAACTCCTCAGAGAAAAACACTGTGATTATTAAAACATGAAACCTTGCTTTTCTAAAATGCTTAAAAGATTAATATAGAAATGTCATACTGTGGCTGCTGGAGGGATTATCCTTAATGGGAATGTTAGAAGTTATTTTAATGTAAAGCAAACATAGCCACCAAAGAAAGATCAAAAGTGGAACAAATTCAAGGCTCTTAGTTTCAGAAAAATGAAGTTTGTCAAGAAACTATTTCTACTCTGTTAATGAGAATGAGTGAATTCTCCATAAATACTATATATATATGACATAGAAAGTGATGACCTCATCAAATTAGTCATTACCTAATCCAATCACTAGCACAAGAGCAAGTCTTAGGTCTGTTTTATGAAAAATTTTGTTCCCTTTTTGGCTTGAGAAAAAGTGTATTTTTGCTAGTGCACATTTTTGTGAGGTCATGTGTATATGCCCAAATAGCTTTGATGATAATCCACCATCCATGGGCAGGGGAAGGTCGGTCACATGGCACAGTGAGCTCCCAGAATTTGTGGTCTTTTCCATGCAAGAGCAAATTCAGTGACTTTTTGTTTTCTTTTCAATCTAGCATTGTTACTTTTTTCTTACTGCAAGCTGACCACAGAGTAACACATTGCTTTGGTCTCTAGGTAAGACTTTGAAGTCCAAATAAAAACTACAGTGTTGCTAATTTAGAGAAAAAAATGTCATGTTTTCTTTGCTGTTCAGGACAGCACTTAATTTGCTGTCTGTCCTAGTTTGGGCAGTGCTGCCATCAAACACCTGATTCCCTTAGACCCAGTTAGTAGCGCCAGACTATCAATTCCAGGAGCAGTAATTGCTTTACAAATTGTGCCACCATCGACTTGTTTTTTCCGCCAACACGAGGCACAAAACCACACTACAGCACGCAGCAGTGCTCACACATTGCTGTCCTTGTTCCCCTGTAAAAGGGTTGGACTTGCAGAACACAGTTTCTTTTAACAGTTATTTCTAAAAAGATCCATCATGCCAGTACTCAGCCCCAGCCTGCTGGCTTTGCTAAAAAACTTTCTAAAAAGTAAGAAAGTGCTAAATCATTCTATGCAGTGTGAAAATTCACTTGTTCAAATGTTTAGTGTCATATATGACAGCAAGGTTTTACTGGGTTATAAGATTTTTATAAAAAATAATTGCCAATATTTATAGGGAAGTTTTTTTTCAAACCTGCTGTCTCTTTCCCTTGTCTTATTCTGGACATAGAAATAAATGTCACAGAAATTAATGTTATTTTTTACTTGCTTGCAGCCCTGCAAGCAGCCAGCTCTCAGTTTGCTGTTCAGACAAGGTACCACCACCATGTGCTGGTGACCAGTTACCAGTTAACAGAAATTTTGCTTCAAGCTGGAATCCATTTTTTAAGAGCTCTGCAAGCACCAGAAAACCCTGACATGAAGGTACTGCAGTGCCTGAGGTGTGCCGAGGACTCAGTGCATGGAAGGAAGGTCTTAGCTGAAATACAAGAATTTATTTAATTGTCAAGATTTACCAAACTCCTAGCAGCTTTTGTTGGAAGATTCTAAAATATGTCCCAGAATATCAATTGTAGACCTGTTGAAACAGGGATTAGAACATACAGAACCAAATATTTCATTTGTAACAGAAGACAAATTTACATTAGTTATGCACCAGAACTGTACCTAGCAACTCCTATTAGAGTTATTTTCATTTTCTTGCCATTCTTTTTAAAACATGAGATTATAGTTGTGCTTTTCTCCAGATAGTTTTTTAACAGGAAATGTGCTGTTAAGATGAAATGAAAATGCCATAAGTTCCTGACGTACACACACTTTAAGCTACCAAATTCATTAGTATTTTCCTCACCAGTCTGGTGCCACAATGACAACAGCAATCCATCTATTTTTTTGTTATGGGCCATAGGCTACAGAGCACATTGTACAAATGAAGTGGCTGTGACAAAACACTCAAGCTGTATTGAGCAAGTGTGCACCATCCTAAAACACAGGGTTGTAATTTTTGCTTCCCTGGTGTCCCTTTAATTTTGCAGCCATGTAGAATAGCAGAAGAAAAACAATTAGCATGTTCTACACCCTCATTAAAATATGATTACTTGATGATGATATCAAATGCAGGGTGAGAGCCATTGCACAGAAGCTCAGGATTTGCAGCCTTGCCTTGCAGAGCTTGTGCTCATTCTTACACATCAGTGCTCAACGCCAAATGCACAGCTACAGTAGCAGGTTGGACAGAGAACTTGATTTACAGGGTTGTGGGATCCTACCTGTGAATATCTTCCTTCCTCAATTGCATTCAGTGTTCACTACTCATTAACTTCCTGCCTCCTCTCATCCCCACACTGTTTCCAAAAGCACTCATTTTCATGGCTGACTTGCTAGTTGGGCGCTGGGCTGACAGAGCTGAATGAAGACATTTTCTAGTTCCAAGGTGCCAAATGCAGAGTGACAATGCAGGGATCCCATGCTGCCCCACTAATGAGCTGCAGGCCTGATGGAGAGGGTGGGCATGGAGGGGACAGGACAAGACTGCAGTTTGTTCAGAAAGAATCATAATTCTGTACAAGTCATTTCTAGCAGGGGAGCTCTGTGAGTGGCAGCCACAGAGCCTGTGTTCCGCTCTCTTACCTGCTTAATCCTTGTCCAACCTGCTGACGCTGCCAGAAAGACAAGGTGCCATCTGTCCACATTTTCTCTTTTGTTTTTGTGAATGTAAGCTTGGTGGGTTACATGTCATTTCATACAATGACTCCAAATCTGTGGAGTGAAAAATTCCAGTCACTTCCAAACGGAACATTTCAATGTTTAATGTGTGCAAACACCCTCTATCATGGTACCTGTGTTTTGTATCTGACATCCATTTCTGCATTCCACCTCAATACCCATGGCACTGAATCTTCTTGAAACTGGATCATGACACACTGAGGGATGTGCTGTATTTCTTGATGTCACTCTGGCAAATGAGCTATCGCCCTAACAATGTTGATATTATTTTTTTTTTCCCCGTGTCTTCTGATTTTCTTAGCTCTTAGCATGACACCCATGACCTGGGTGTGCAGATGCCACTTAATACCAAAAAGGGGGCTACACTGTATCCATTATTATCCAGAAACTCAGGAACTTGGATACAGAAGCAAAATAAGGTTTTGAACCTTATTCAAGGTCCCTTATGCAGGGATGGGATTTCTGCTAGACCACAGCTGAGTTTAGCAGCGAGGAGACTCAGAAAGCTATTTTTCATATATTAATAGCAGTGCAGGACAATGGCAGAGTTTTTGAAACGTGCTTTTCACAACTCCTATGTAACCCAAGGAGAAGTGGTGGTATGGCACAAGTGATGCAGGACTGAACAAACAGTGAATCCCTTGCTGCACAGACTCCTGAGCAGAACACCAGGTTTCATAAGGATGGCCAGACAAGCACCTTCAGCTTCACAGCAGCTTCCAGACTCTCAGTGGCCCTGGTCCATCCTCTCGTGTCACCACTGATGCTGGCATGCAGGTTAGCAAGTCTCACCAAAGTCAGTGGAGATAGGCTGGTGGGGAGTGATGCAACCATTTGGGAAATCAGGCTTGACATATTCTAGGAAGTGTCTTAAGCTTGGAGTTGTCTAAAGCCATTGAGGTTTTGCAGCACTTTCTGTGTAGGGCACTACAGTTTCTAGCGCAGAAAAAGTAAGGGACTGACTTTTCCCTGCATGTAGGTGACTTGTGTTTCTGTTTACACCTTCACACAAAGAGTGATCAGAACTACCAGTTCAGCTGGCTGATACCTTACAGCCAAAGCAAGGGTATAAAAAGAATAATAAAGAACTGAGCCCTGAAATTTCCAGTTTAGTTTGTGAATTGTGCAGATCTCGGCCACACGTATCCTCTGTGTATGGCAGCTTTGCACTTGGAAAAATTATTTCTCCATGAAAGAGTTTCATTCTGCAAGTATAGGCAAGTAAGTGGCAGTGTATTTGTGTGAGAGGGAGAGGGATGCAGCAGGACACTATTTGGGGGTTGATCTGACAGTGGCAAGGAAATGGGAGTCACTGGGACTGTGCTCTATCAATCCATGAGATAGATATTCATTAAGAACCAGGTTGGACCTGAAGGAATATTTTAAAGAAATTAGATGAGATTAAATTTCCCAGCAATTGTGCATACCCCAAGTACCACCTGCTGGAACTGGACTTCGTGTATTTGCCATTGCTGCTTTAGAAACACACATGGCTGGGCTCTGGCTGCTTGACATGCAAAAACTGGCACAGGAGTGTACTGTAATTGTGGGAAGAGGATTTATTCCACCAGCAGGATTTGTGCACAACACACAGTTAGTGTCTGGTGATCAGAGTATTCACTAGCAGAGTGCATGCAGTGAGAATGAAATGCATCTTACAGCCATCCCTTTATATTAAAGCTGTAACACACTGTGTTTGGATACAAGCCCAGGCACGGTTCTGTGTAAGATCTTGTTTACCCTTTCATCGTGAGCGTTCCTGCAAACTGCTGCTTTCTCACTTTCCACTCGTTTTCAGTTCTACGTGGGGATGGTGAGGCAGGTTTCTGAAAACACAGTGGCAAATCAGTGACCTCACAGTGTGCTGTAAATGCCAGGAACCCTGTGGAGAGTACAAACACAATTAACCATGTAAAGTGAGATATAAGAGGGGAACCTGCATGCAGATATACCACAAGGGAGTTGGAAAACTGTAAAATAGGGACTTGGGAAAAGTCATGAAAAAGGAGAAATTTCTCATTTTCTTGCTCACATCTTTTCATCAAGAAGCAGAGTGGTGTGGTAAGGATGTAGAAAGGAGGGCTGAAAAATGATGGCAGGAGCTTCCAGGCTGCTCCCAGGCCCCAGTGCAGAATGCCTTGCCAGGGCAGCTGTGCAACAGTGCAACAGAGCAGCTTAGCACAGCAAAGCACAGCATAGTTCAGTGTTAGTACAGCACAGCTCAGTGTTAGCACAGCTCAGCACAGCAAAGCACAGCATAGTTCAGTGTTAGTACAGCACAGCTCAGTATTAGCACAGCTCAGCACAGCAAAGCACAGCATAGTTCAGTGTTAGTACAGCACAGCTCAGTGTTAGCACAGCTCAGCACAGCAAAGCACAGCATAGTTCAGTGTTAGTACAGCACAGCTCAGTATTAGCACAGCTCAGCACAGCAAAGCACAGCATAGTTCAGTGTTAGTACAGCACAGCTCAGTGTTAGCACAGCTCAGCACAGCAAAGCACAGCATAGTTCAGTGTTAGTACAGCACAGCTCAGTATTAGCACAGCTCAGCACAGCAAAGCACAGCATAGTTCAGTGTTAGTACAGCACAGCTCAGTGTTAGCACAGCTCAGCACAGCAAAGCACAGCATAGTTCAGTGTTAGTACAGCACAGCTCAGTATTAGCACAGCTCAGCACAGCAAAGCACAGCATAGTTCAGTGTTAGTACAGCACAGCTCAGTACAGCACAGCTCAGTGTTAGCACAGCACAGCTCAGCCCAGCCCAGCACAGCACAGCACAGCTGTAGCACAGCTCAGCTCAGCTCAGCTCAGCTCAGCTCAGCTCAGCTCAGCACAGCAGTCTCCTGACATCTTGTGGCTTGGCCGCAGAGCACAGCCATCCCTTCCCCCACATCCCAGGCACGGGTGTCAGCTGGAGCTGACCTTGGCATTAACTGCAGCCACTGGAGAGCCTTATATATCCCTGCATTCCTGTCACAAATACAGGGCTGCTGCTTTTCCCTCCTGGGCTAGAATGAAGGAGTTCGGGTGAGACTGTTTTCCCCAGCACTTGTGCATGAGGTTTACTCAAATTAACACTGAAGAGGCACCTAAATTGGCATCTAACACAGATGAAGTCTACCTAAACTGGATCCCAGATTCTACATCTGTCGTTAACTGGTGGAACAAAACCCAGATCCAAACATCCCAATTTTGGTACAATCTCCCCAGCTCCACCAGCTCACTGATGCAATCAGGGTCTGCTGATCAGAATTGTTCATTTCTTTTGGTTGCAGTGACCCAGCTTCAGTGCTAGTCATGCATGGTCTCTAGAGGGAAGGAAAGGAATTTTAAGTATTTAATAAGGTGCATTTATTTTTAGACACTGATTGCATTTTTTAAAAAGTATGGATATCCAGGATGTTAAATTTATACACATACAGAAACCCACACAATGCAGTCCTAGCCTCCATTGTCTAAAAATATAGCTGGCTCTGGAAATATTAATGGTAAAGTCTTTTGTCTCCTCTAAGGAACTGAGACTGACTCTGGTATTTGCCAAAGTTACTCAGTTTCAGAACTGGCAAAATGATGAATTGTGTAAGCAGAGAAATCAAGTAATTTTCCTGGTGTTGGTCCCAATGAATCTCCTCTGGGTTACTCATTACACCAGGCTCTTACTCTGGGCTTGATTTGCAGTGGGAGGGCAGAGGACAGCCAGAGCTGGGGCTGGAGCTTTTGAACACCATGGCTGGGACTGGTGAAAGCTCGGGCTGGAGTTATAGAGCTGTTGAGTGATGAGGAAGCAGGAGGAAATTAACTTCTCAGCTATTTTTTGCAAGTGTATTTCACACATTTTATTCTACAGATTGGCAAAATATGGTGCCGAGGAAAAGACACAGAGCCAGTATTGACCATTGGTTCCCTGGCAGCCCTGTGTGGAGGAGCTGCTTCCCCACCCTCATCTAGGAAGCAGGGTTCAAAGAGGGAAGGCAATGACATGGAAAAGGGAGAGAGGGCTCACGCTGATGTAGAGCCCTGGGGGGAAACCCATGGCCAGCATTAGGACTTGACAAAGATTATCAGCACTTTCCAAGATGCTTAGCAGGAACTACATGGAGAAAGTAATATGGTCAGTTGGTAAGGATTCATCCCCATTCCCATTCTCCTCCCATTCTTTTGCAGCTTGGAAGTTAACCTCTGAGGACACCCTAGTGCAGAGATGGCAGCAGAAGGAGACAGAGCAGTGTGGCTGGGAAGCACTGTGAGAAGCTGAAATTTCCTTTTCCCTCATGTCTGTGGGATTTCCAGCATCTGCATCATAGGGAGGTAGGCACACCTGTTTGGATACCACTGCAGCCTCCCCTTCACCATTTGGATACACACAATTCCAGCAAGGGCTGTTATGGGAAAGCCAAGGAGTTAAAAAAACTTCAGCTAGCTGGTCTGAGTTTGAAAAAGTGTGGAATGGAGGAAGTGGCACTAATAGACGAGGTTTCTCCCAATACTCTCTATTCTTCAATGTACTTAAAGCTTGTAATTTAAGAAAGATCCAAAGGAGTAAACTTTCACACACTTCATACAATGCCTTTGAATGTGTCACAGTCTTGGCTTAATATAGAAATTGAGCTAAATGGCAGAAGCTGTGTTCTGTGATTAAACTTGCACTAAGGTTTTATAAGATAAATTGCCCCTGACTTCATGTTACCCACACGACAATTATGGTTACTGCAGCAGTGACAGCAGGACAGACAGACCATGTCCAGTTCAGCTCTATCAGTCCCTTTGTAAAAGGCTGCTGCAAGTAGACAATTGGCTATTTGTGGCTTGTGGCTCCTCTCTTAAGAGAAGTTATAAACTGAAAGTGATACCAAGTGATATACAAGGAGGAAACAATGTACAAACATTGAAGGAATTAAAATTATTTTTAAAAATACCGACAAAAAAATGTAATTCTATAAAAATGTGCATGTATTCACACACCCACATGCAAAGCCACACAGATGTGAAAGCATGTTTCATTGAAATTCCAAAAGAAATTGCATTTTTGAAAATATATATTCAGTGTTCTGCTGCTGCAAACCAAAGTCATCTGTTTATCTTGACAGCTAAAGAGGGTGAAGGCAGCTGCAATTTGAGCTTCTCTGCACTGGCCAGCTGGTAGCTTAAAGCCAGCAAACTGGAAGGGGGAGGTGAATTATCCCCACTGGCTGGGCTTAGAAGTGGTCACTGTACAGGATAGCTTTGGAATTCCAAGGGTTATGATTCTCCTAGGAACTGTTGGGCTAATATTGTTTTATATTTTCTTTAGGCCAAATGGTGTCTGGAAGCTCAGCATCAGGCAACCTCCAGCACCAAACACTGGCTCAGGGCCACCAGCACAGAAACAAATGCATCACTTGCTTTTTCCATACTTGCCATTCGTTTCTCTCAGTTGTCTTTCAATCACTGTTACTGTCAAGATGCTCTGTGTGGTATTCCCTTACAAACACCAGGAGTATGGGGTCTTTGCTAGAAACTAGAAACATCAAGCAGATCAGGTCCAACTTCTCAGAGTGTCTGTAGAGGATGCCCTACTCTTGATGTGTATCTGGGAGAGAGAAGTGTTACCTTGCTTCAGCAGCTGCCTGTGCAGAGCTGGCACAATGGCATGGACAGGGGGCTTATTTGAATGGGCAGCAAGAAGAAAGAGAAGGAAGGGGAGGATGTGATTTATATCCATTTCATTATTTTCAGTGACAAAATGCTGCAAATAAGCTGGTTACAGCTGGATTTCTTGGCTGAGCCCAAAGCCCAGTGTGTGTGTGTCTCCCACATCACCCTGTGTGATACCTGGGGGTGGGAGCCCTCACATCAGCACACTTCAACAGCAACGTGCAGCCTGTTTGTCACCACTCTGAATTGGCTGGAGTGGTTTCTTTATTCATCCTTTTTCTGCACACAGGTTTTGTGATTTCCAAATCACAATGTAAAATCTCTTAACAAGTCATGTGGAAAAGCAATGTTGAATATATAAGTATGCAGTGTATCTGGAAGCATTGCCATATTTTTCTCTGAAGAATTTGTTTAGGTTACATAAAATAAATAGACAGGAACCCTGGGCTTTCATTTGGTGGTTCTCCCTCTGTTCTGCTTGGCTTCTCAGCTTTCAATAGATCCCAAGGTCAGGCTGTTATTTGTTGCTAGGCCAAAGTGGCAACCTCCCACCCTAACAATGCTGCTATCTTCATATCATCTGAGCGATGGGGGCCACATTGTGATGCTTTGGCAGTGTTGCTAGGGAGGTTGCTAGGTTAGACTGATGTCACTATGTGGGTTATAAATTGCCTTTACCCTGCTGGCCTTAACTTGGCCCCTAACACAATGATCTAGTAGATGGCATCAAAGTGCTCAGAAGAGACATTGAAGCAACATCTTCGGATCCTGAACTTGGCAGCAAAGACATGTTGGAGCCATTCAGGAGTCTAGAGAAGAAAATAAACAGTTGTATGAAATGCATTCCTTCATGTCCAGAAATTAACAACATTCATGCAAAATACCCATTTTCTACCCACATGCATGTGCTAAACCCAAGGCTTTACCTTAATGCAGGCTGTGTGCTATCTACATGCCCCACTCTTAAGAAGAGGAAAGAAGTTTTATGATGACAAAAGTGAGGAAACGAGGTAGGGGAACTGAGAATTTCCCAGCTTTGAGTACTGTGTGTCACAATTGCAACTCTACTAAAATGTGCCACCAATGCCTTTAATAACAGAAAAATGCCATTTCACATAGTCAGGTTATTTTCATGTTCCTAGTTTGTGACCCCAAGGGATGTTTTAGTCTTGCTTGTTACAAAAAATAACAATAGCTGAATAATAATTTTAATTTATTTTTCAACATATTAACATATCAAATCTAAAAATTCCGTGTTCAGCCAAATATAGGTGTGTGTGTGCACACATGTGTACTCATGTGTGCATTTCATTTGTTTTGAAAAAGAATAAATAAAATTAGATAAACATGCATGCCCTTCAGAGCTGTTCCGGTTTAATAAGTAAATACATAATTAGACAGGCTTTTCTTTATGCATGATGTCATGATATGCAGGGCTTTAACTGCACACCTCTCATCAGCCTTAATGAAATTTATGTGGCTAAATCCCCATGCATTGTGTTGAATATACACCTTAGTATATTTGTAATTAATTTTTAAAGACTGCAGACCAGAACACAGCTCCTACAGTGCCGTGTGAATCCATAGAGTGTATACATATTTATAAATGTTTTAAAAATGCATATTATGTTTCACCCACAGAGCATAACATCTCTGCTGGCTGGAAACATGTATTAAAGAAGGTAACAAAAATCCATAGGAAATGTCTTTGAAAAATAGTTAATACACATGGGCTACAGCTGCCTTTTAAAGATTAATTTCTTGGCCATTTACAATGTGGTTTTTATTATCAAAAGCCAATGGACCGTATTACCAAAATCTTGCTTTGTAAATTCCTTTTGCGCTTCTTGAGCCTGTTCTGTTCCACAGAATTTGGTCCTTTCCTTGGCAGACTGACACCATTATTCACTCAGATCTGGACCCAGGGTGTCCCAGCTTAGTGCATGTCCTGCTCGGTGTCACTGGAGGAAGCAGCACTCCTTGTGTATGTACTGAACAGTAAAGGGGAGGAAAAAGATGGAGATATGAGTCTTTGTTTAAAATGTGGTTTGCAAGGCTGTAAACATAACTTTGCAGAGTCATACACATGGGTGTAGATATTTGCATGCATTAAATATGTGGAAGAGTTTAGAGAGCTGGAATCATACTTTTAAAAATGTGGTCTTATTGAAGCTGCACTAGTTCTAGCTGGATTATTATAATTTTTTTCAGTTGTTGATTCCCTATAGCATTTGAAAATGAACTAAAGACTGTATCAAAACCACTTACTGCTTATTCTCTGTCTTCTTTTTCCTTTTCCTGGCCTTCCCCTTTCTTTCTCTCAAGACCTCCAGTTTAGCTTAGTGCCATGTAGTCCTCCTTTTCAATATGGGACTGGACAGAATGTAAAAGCACACACCTCTGTGTACGCAGCAAATCCTGCCCTGGCTCTGTTTCAACCTCTAAGCAGCAACGTTTCTTATCCACAAAGAATTCAGGCTCTCTACACTTCCTCAGATCCAAAATCAGACCTTTTCAGGTTCCTCTTAGACCCATAAAAAACAAGGGTGGGAGTGGAGAGGGAAAATGAAGCCAGTAACTGTTCAATCCTGCCAAGTAGTAGCCCAGGGAAGAGAAAAGAAACTGCAGTCTCAGAGCTGTATTAAGCACAATAAATTGCTCTTACCCCTTAGCAGCCACGAGAGGATGGACAGTCTGCTGGGGTGGATCCCAGACATGGGCGAGTGCCTTTCCCAGAGCAGAGGCTTGTCCTCTGTGACCTTGGGCAAATCATTTAACCTCTCTCTCTATCACTGTTCTGTTTCTGAAATGAAAATAAACGACAGTAATGCACCAGGAAAGCTAAATGTGCTGGTGATTACGAGGGGCTCAGATGAGGATGAAGGTGAGATAAATACTTTAGACAGATAAAAAAAAAATCCTTCCTCAACTCCAGTGAAACCTTCAAACATTAAACTCAGCTTCTTGGTATGACAGACAGGATGTATCCCTCAATAAACAGGATGGCTTTCATTTTATCATTGCAGTGTAAGTAGATGAGGTTTTTCCAGGGCACTTTTGTTCTTATTCCTCTGGTGGCACTCAGAGTGACATTTCCACATTTGCAGCACTGGTGTGCAGGGCACTCCAAGGTGACTTATTTCAGTAGAGGATTCCCTCCCTGTCTGGACCCATTCGTTTAGGTCTTTGTCTGGTCATACAGTGTCTGCATTAACACTGAAGTATTCATTTCTTGGAAAGTGTTAAAGTCTAATATGTAAATGTTGATTTTTTTTTTTTTAATGTGCTCCTGGGGCTTTTTCATCTCTGCCAGAATTAAGTGCAAAGGGAATTTTTACAGCCAACTTGTAAATTCCTGACAAGAGGAGTTTATAATAGCAGTGTTGACATAACCTTACCTACAGTGACAACTGAAGCAGGTTTGTTAGGGAAGCAGCAAATAATTTCCTTGGAGGAAGGCAGGAGTTGGGCATAGAAGGTGAGGCAGCTAAATTTTTTTTCCCTGAGAATCCCCGGAGGCTATTGTGTGAGACAGCATGTGAAATGAAGCTGAAGCAAATCGCATAGCAGGCAGAAGAAACACTCTGGAATTTGCTCATTTTCATGAAGAAGGTGCAGTTATCCTCTTATAATTTTTTTACAAGCTGTGTTTCTCCCCTCAGAGGTAATCATGAAGGTCTTACAGCAAGTCAGTGCTTGCTTTTAGCCTTACAGCTCTCTCTTACTCCTTTCTTTCTCCCTGAGCACCTAAGGCAGTCAGGAATGAACTCTGGTGCCTCAACTCCATGCCTTCAACAGGAGCAGGAACCAGCCCTTTGTTTGCAATCCATCTGTCTCTTATAAGTAATACTTTTTTTTAAAGCCACTAAATCTTATTTCCTTGAGTCGCCTGCAAGAATTCAAAACCTGAGAATTTAACCACCCAGCAATGGATGGACAAGCCTTTGTGCAGCCAGGCTGAGCCACAATAAACATTGCTGTCACTTAAACGAGAACCAAACCTACTGATAGAAAGAGGTGATTTTAACTTAAACCTGAAGCCAAAGGAGCATATGTAGAGTTGATTCTTAGTGCCTTTATTTCCCCAAAGTCAGCAGAGCTTTTTTTTAATACCTGTCACTTCTCTCCTGACAAGGGGAAGAGAAGTTTTTCAACTCTTCTTGCAGGTATAAAATCAGGCTGTATTCAGAAGTAAAAGTGCCTCTCCTCCACTTTCCTACACCCCTCTGCTGGCTGCAACTCTCCCTGAATCTTTGGGATTAGCCTCTAAATGGTATCTTATTTCCCAAAAGGTTTAACAAAATCTTTCTTACACCTTTGCTGTGATGTTTATGTGTGGAGGCAGTGCCCATTGGCAAGTGGCAGCAAGATTTACTGTGAGCTGGCACACCACAGAGCCTGGGTGCTGGGAAGAAAGGGCAATGCCTGACTTCCTCCCTGCTCAGCCTCTGCCCTACCCTGGCATGTTTGGCAAAATCCTGAAGTAACTTTCCTGAAAAGGTGAAAGGTCAAGGGACAGAGCATTCAACATAGACTAAATAAAATAAGCAGTTGAAAGCAGAGAAAAGGACAGCTCTGAAATGGGAAAGCCAGAACTAAACTCCCTCAGTGTTTCCTAATTATCCTGGGACAGTTGTGGCCCACAGAGTGTGGAATCAAAGCACAGGAGCTGCTGCTGAGGGCAGGGGAGACTGAGCAGCACTGCTGAATGCATTCTGTGAGTGCTGATGGATTTTTAAACCTCCTTTTCACTGCTGTGTGGTTGGAAGGGCAACATGAGCTGGTCTGGCAGGATGGCAGCGACAGGGGAAGATTAACCAGTAGGCAACCAGTTTGCACAAAATGTAAAGAAAAGCAAAGACTGCAGATTGTTCATTTGCCTTCTCCCTTCCCATTAAAACAATGGTTTTTTGCCCCTCCCTATATTCTTTTGTTCTAATACATGTTGAAATACAACCCCTAGCTCTCAGACACTGCCAGAAAACCTGCTGGAAATACTGCACTCGGAGCCATAGCCATGAGCTGGAGGATATGGAAAACTATCACTTTTTCCCCTGGCAAACCAAACACTCATCGGGGAAGCAAGGCGCCAGCGAATGTCTCTGCTTTTTCCCAGAAAGTTCAGGATTTTCTTTCAGGATTTCCGCTCTGGATGCCCCTGTGTGAGTGAAAGGCGAGCTGGCCAGTCCGTGAACCGCGCTGGAGCGAGATCCCAAAGCGGCTTTGCCCCGGGAGAGCCCCTCCAGGCGCCCGTTCAGGAGTGCCCTCTGCTGGGCTCCGCAGGGCCCGGCCTGGGCCGTGCCTCTCGGTAGCCACGGGGCGAGCTCGGTGCGCGGCCCCGCTGCCGTGTGCGCTCAGCACCGCCGTGCCCCGGGCAAGGCCGCGATGGAGATGGGTTTGGCTGTGTGCTCTGCTCTCCCGCACCGCAAACCGGAGTAACGCAGCCCCGCCTGCACTCAAGGCTAAGCGCTGAGTCTGGGTCATATTTATACACATCCAGCCCCAGGTCCCCCGCTCTCACAAGGGGATATGGCATCTACAGTAGATTTATACCAAAAATGAAATGAACAAGGGGCAGAGGCTATTGGAGATAAGTAGGTATTAGGATTGTGTTTCCCATCTTATGTTCCTAAATGAGGGTAGTGACACAAAGCATTGTCAGCAACAAATCGGCGCATCCAGCTCTGCTGTGTTTTGTTCTGTGCTTATGGGACTATTGGGACTGATTTCTCCAAACAGTCTTTTAAATTTTGAAAGGATCTGCCTCTGTAGACAGCTGCTGTGTTACCTGTATCAGGATAGTGACATTGTCACTGTTACCCAGAAGTATTTTCTTTTTTCTATTTTCCTTCTTTTTTTACATTTCCCTGAAACTGTCTTCCATACCAAGCTGATGTGACAGCAGTGTGTGAAGGAAAAGCTTAGGTGGCACTTCTGGGTTGGTCAGGAGGTGATGAGACATCCCCTTGTTAGAGGCTTTCCAGATGACATTCAGGCTCAAAAATCATTCACTGAGGACAATGTAGATGCTTGAGCCTAACTCAGAGCAGGATGGGCAACCACACATCCTCTTCCAGATCTTTGTTATGAGGCATAAGAACTTTTTTTATGACAAAGGCTTTCATCTTCTGTCCAGACACTCACTTTCATGAAACATGTGGGATCTTAATAGCTTTGAAATATTTTCCTAGAAATTGGCCATCCAATTGAAACATTACTGGGGCAAGGAACAAGCAGACAAAATGACTGTACAGTCCTCATTTTTCTTGGAAGCCAAATACTGAGGGGTTGTTGCAGGTTTGATTTAATAAGGACAGGAACAGGCTGTGAGTTTGTCATATGCTCTGGCATGTTGTACCTGTTGGTGAAAGGGAGGAGGGAGTCTGAAATGCTCCTGGCATTTCCTGGTAATTCTGTGTTAAATTCTTTCATGAGAGTTTTCATAAGGTTCAGTTTATGGTAAGCCAGCACAGGCTGGGTCTTCTTCTTCAGCCTTTTTTCCTTTCCCACAAATCAAACCTGTCTCCAGTTCTTCTTCCCACCTCTGCACATGTGTTCACTCTTTCTGTGACCCCAAAAGCCATTGGGAAGGAAGTGATGGGAAGACTGACCTGGAGGACAGAGTGGCAATGGAGGCCTGGGAAGGCATGCAGGTGATGTCATGGGTGTGTGAAGAGATGGAATTAGGAAAAAGATGGGAAGGAGGAGGGAGAATGAAGGAATGCTAAAGAAATTAATGAAAACCCTTGTTTGTGGAATGGCATTTGACTGGAAGGATCAGGCACCAAGGTCTGTAGAGGAGGGAGCTCCATGAGTGGAGCAGTTCTGTCAGAGGCCATGCTCTTTGGTTATACAGAGGAAAAAAGAAGGCTGAGTTCTGCCCAGATTTGATCACCAATCCCCATTTGGTTCTTGGCAAGCTACTTCAGCCTCTCCACATCTCTTCATTGTGTAAAATGAAGGCAGTGCAGCTACACAGATAGGAATGAGAGCAGAGACTTTTCCAGAGTGATGACAAATCATGGAACCATAAGGCTGGCAGAGGCTCCAAGAGATTGTCTAGTCTGGCAGTCATCAAGTTTTTTAATCAAATGACTGCCCTGGAATTTTTTTTTTTAAACTGTTCCATTACACAGTGCCAGCAATGGTTTGAATCTAAAAGTAACCAAAAATTGTATTTTATTCTCTAAATTGAAGAAAGGCCCACTTTGAGCAAAAGTTTTTTAAAAAGCAATTAAAGCCAGATCTGCTTATACTTTAAAATAGGCACAAGTTCCTTTGTTCTGATTAGTTTTATCCTGACATCACTTATTTTCATAGATGCTTATAAATGTTTTCTTTGCTAGTTAGTCCAGCTTTGTTGAAGTGTAGTGGAACCAGTGCACAAACTGGAAATGTCCCACTCAGTGTAGCTCTCAGGCTGCAGGAACTCTGCTGCAGTGGGGTTACTTGGAGATCTCCCAGCAACACTGCCAACTCCATCCTGATTCCAAACATTGTCCCCCCTTATTAATCATCCAAAATATGCTGATGTTAGCATCATTTTTTTATCCATTTATTTGGAAGGTCATAGAAGCTCCTGCATCTGACCAAAACTGAAGTGTGAATATCAATAGCAATTATCACTCTGTACTTGGAACCTTAAGGCTGTTACTGGGAGGAACAGTCAGAACAAAGCCATGTTAAGTCAGGGATGTAATTACACAAGAAAATACCAATCAAAAATCACACCTTTTCTTAATTAACTCCTGTGTGCCTGAGGAGAGGATTGCATCTATCTCCCTCCCTTTGCTCAGTCTGTTGAAATGTGCAGTAACACACCAGCACAGCTGCTCTGCAGGCAGCAGAGCACTAACCCAGCTCAGTAATGAGGATGCTATGTGGTCATCTTCTTCACATTATGTGATTCATATCCTGTACATCCAGGAAGCACTGAGCACTTTATTAGAGCTGATGAATGTACTTTAACCACTCAAAACCAGTATATTCACAAGTGCACATGGTACTGTGGTTTCACCCTGCTGGAGAGAACTGAGCAAGGTAAAGGAGTAAATAGACACTATCATTGCAAATAAGCAGTTTCTGCAATCCTAGATGCTGGTAAAAGGTCTGTCTTTAAAGAAAGAAATGACCACAGCTTTCTTTTGAATAGGATAAGAATGAATCTTCCTGTGGGAAAATAAAAATTCTGTGAGCTTCTCAAGTAAGCAAGTAGTTCACCAAGTTACCAAATAGTAACTTGGTAATGTTCAAGGTTCTAATCTGTATTTTAATCCTCCTGAAACTTTAACTTGGTAGTCTGGGAATGACCAAGGGAAGACTGAAAGAAGTGTCACTTTCTGAGTTACAGAGCATAAAACAAAACCTGAACTGTTAGTTTAATTTAGTCCTGAGCTTCTTCCTGATGTGCCTCTGTCTTTCACAGCTGGAAGGACCATACTTCTTTTGAAACATGACTCCTAAGGATGTTCAATTTGTGACACAAAGGGAGAGTATTGCACGTTAGATCACAAATGTTGTAAGATACTTCTCCTCTGGAAACGTAGGACAAGAGTCCTTGTGCTTTCTGCTTTACTGACCAGTAGGATAATGCAGTGATTTCAATTTGCTGTAGCAAAAGGGAACAGCAAGTCTTAAGTGACAGAAAATTCCTGTAATTCAGAAAATGTCATTTTATCACAGAGTAATAGAAATTGAGAGAAGTTACTGAAACTGTGGCACACATGTATATGTATATTCTCTATCTGAACATTTCCCCCATGAGCACAGCAGAACACACATCCTCTATGGAAGCCACTCATTCTTTCACCTAGGCTCAATCCCTATGTAAACTGTAAGATCCAAAACCTTGATGAAGGAAATGAGTTGTGAATTGTTTCTCCTTTCTATGCTGTACATGAAAATTGAAGGTGATTTTTCCTCTTCACATGCCAGCTGCCAGGAGAGAGGGCTGGCTGGACAGAGAAATCTTGAGTTAGTGGGAAGCTGTGGGATCCTTATATCCTACATGCCAGAATTCTGAACCTCATTAAGTTACACAGAAAAATCACCTTCTGACTATACTTTTATGATTAGTTTGCTTTTCTCCTTGAAATGTACACTTGATCCCCCACACCACCTTCTAATTGTATATCACAGAGAGGAAAGCAATAATGTTTTGTCCATACAAACCAGCAACCAATTCCTTCTTGAAAGCTTAAATTAAGGATCAAGTATCCTAAGTGCTTCTTAAATCCACTGCCCTAGCTAAAAAAAAATATTTACACCAAGATTCATGGATATAATTAATCTCAGAAAAAAAAGTATTAAAAACCTAAACATGTCAAATGTGCATGTAGGCCAAGCCTCCCTTTGTGTGCTCCCAGAGGGTTTCCCCCACACGTGCACACTCACCCCCCTGCTGTAAGAGATCCATTTTATAGATTCAAGGACAGCTCTCTCCACAAGAAGAAGGGACGTTGCCAAGATACCAGATGCAGTCCCATTCAAGACCACTCATAGGAGCAATTCAAGATGAAATCAAATTAGATGTGTTGGTTATACATACTGCAGCCTGCTTGGGATACTAAATGACAGAGTTTGCCAATAATTAAGTGAAATCTCAGAGATGATGAGTCCCCAGAGCTCTCTAGGTTATGTCGGTCTAATTCTAAGTGTCATCATTATAGCAGCAGAGCAAAATACTCTGCATAGGCTACAGAGCTGGAATTTTACTGTGGATATTAGCTTTTCATAGCCAGTGCTATGGGGCAGTACTGAGCTTCATTACATGTCTTCTGCTATTATACTTCCTTAACCTTTCCCTGATATAAAGCTCCTGAAACCTGACTCCCACTTAATAATTGATAGTTAGCACTTACTATCCATAGCAATATTCATATCCAAAGCACTTTACAAAGAGCTCATTAATCTCTCTGAGCCCCTTCCCCCTTGAGGTGTCCACTACAATTACCCTAATTTTGCAGAAAGGGAAACTGAGGCAGAGAGGTTGTGCCTTATCCTGGGGCTGGAGGACAGTGTGACAGCCAGCCCTAGTGCTCAGGATCCTCCCTAGGAGAGAGCTGCCTGAACTTCTGATGGTAGGAAGCAGGTTGTTCTCAAATTTGATGTGGGAACAGAGGTGCAAGGAGGGTTTCTCCAGCCCTGGAGAGCCTGCACGGGGAACTGCTGAACATTCCCATTTCCTGCAGGCAGTGAGGAGCCAGAGTAGCCTGCTGCTGGGTACCCTTCAGGATATCCTCTTCAGATCTGCCTGGGTGGATCCTGCCCTGGGTGGAGGCTCGAAGACTATGGACAGGGGAAAAAAGTGCCACCTCTGAGTATATTGTGGCAAAGAGCTTGAGCTCCCTAGGCAGGTCTCACTGGAGCCCATGGGGATGGACCCACTGAGCACTGCTCGTGTCTTTCCCAACCCTGTCCTTACAGGCCTGCCCAGGGACCACGGTGGGCACACTTTGTATAAGGATTCAGAGCAAGAGACAGGCCAGGATCAGACCCAAGTGTTTCCAAAACATGCTCCCAGGAAAACCATCCTCCCCAGCCTTCTCACAGCAGTACTGAGCCCTGATAAAATCAGTTTACCAGGAGTTTTAGTGTCTTAATGGTGCCCATTTCATTGTCAGTCCCTGCTCTGCTGCCAGAAAACTGAACATCACAGCCATGTTCAGAAGAGGAATGACTACTTCCAGCTTTGCAAGCACTCAGTTCCAATCACTTGGAGTTGAAATCATGTGGCACTGAATTTGTGATTCAGGAAGGTCACTGGCTGAACAGAAACCCTCCTGAAGAACAGGACCTGATTTAAAAAGAAATAACCTAAAAAAAATAAAGAAGTTAATGGAGGGCAGATATGAAAAAGTCAGTCTGAAGCTATGACTCTCAAGAAGGGCTTGCTTCAAATTCAACAGTTGCTATGTACAAAGGAAAGGAAAAGTCTTGGGGACTGTGGCATCAATGTTGCTACAGCCACTAGCAGCACACAGGAAGACAAAACCTGCACTCTGCTAGCCCCTGGCTATAGTAACAAAGGTGCCAGGGGTGGGACAGGGATTCCCAGTGCTGTGGTACCTCCCCTGTCCCCATTGAGCCCCAGTTGTAGACACTCCCCTGCTGTCCCTGCTGTCCCTGCTGCCCTGGCCACCCTCCTGCTGGCACCTCACTGTTCCTCCAGGAGCTCTGCAGAGCTCAGCCTGCCCTCGGCTCTGCACCCTGCTCTGGACAGAGGGACACTGCGAGGGGACCTGGCTTCATCCACAATGGAAAACAGCATCCTCAGGATGATTAGGAGGAAGTTATAAAATTTACAGAAGGTTCTGATAACGATCTTTGATAAATATGTTCATATTGCTGAAAGATTCAAACCTAAGAGGTTTTTAATTAAAGACTGGGGCACTCAGAGCTAACTTACCAAGGAGGCAATAAAATTATTGACTAAATCTCTAGCAAAGGCAACTGAAGCAAGGAGTTTAAATGATTTCCAGAGACTGTTGTCCAAGTGAAGGTTATAGTGAGGGAGCCAGCAGTGCAATTAAACCAAATGAGGTCAAGCATGTTGGGCCTTAAGGCCTCTGCCTGCTCCTCAGATTTCTTTTGTTCTTATAATTCAATTATAAAGACCCCCCCACAAGAACCATTTAACTGTCTCGTAAACCAGTTTGTAAACTTTTTTTATTTTTCTGTAAATTGTCTCCTAAAAGTGCCTTTCTTTATTTCAGGCAGCATGGAGTGTACACGGGTCCCACAGTGCCTTTTGTTCTCATTTGAGCATCACATGCCCATGGTTGTTCATACAGGCCAGGGCTCTCCCAGGCATCCCATGCAAAGCTGGAGGTGGTCACAGATAAAAACAATGTGATGAGGAGCTGGGACAACTGTGATCATTCTGTCTCCCATTCCCTCTTGCTCCATCCTCTTCCCCCCCATCAGCTTTTCTTTATCCTCTTTCTGTGTGAGTCAGAAAGAGGGTAAGTTGTGTGTGTGCCTAATTTCCTGCCTATAGGTCATGTATCCCAACCCTTAACATCATAAATGAGGGAAGTCTTCTGGCAGGCAGATGCCTATGTGGATACACAGAACTAAATACCTTTAAGGTATAGGGACTTTTTTCTTTTTACCCTTTTTTCAAATATTTTTGGTAGAAATATAATTGTAGAATAGGGTTAGGTGGAAGTTAGGGAGCATCTAAATGGAAGACTTTTGCAGACTGCAATTCTGCTGTTGACAGTGTCCACTGACCAGAAGGGAAGCTCACATAACTTGGAGATCTCATGGCGCTGTGTCTCATGATGCAGCTTTTCCTGTTTAAAGAGGCAAAACCCAGTTATTTACTCCTTTCAAGGAAGAGAGCATTTGACATATGAAACCATTCCTGATTCACCTATAGGAAGATGATAGAAGTCCTGAAGTGATTGCAAATTTTTCTAAGCAATTTAAGCACAAAACTTTTGTTCAGATCATGGCTTTAGAGGGTCAAGGATTGGATTTCAGTCTGCATCATGAGGAGCTTTCATGCCTTTGTAAATCCAGCCCAAGTAGCTGTCTTTAAACGAGCCACAAGTGAGAGCCTAAACCTCATACCTACAAGTGTTCCCTTGTAAAAATTCATATCCACAAGTAGCAGCATTTTTCTGTCCTGTGAAATTCCAAGTGGCAGATCTCTGCTTGGAGATGAATTGAATGCTAAAAGTGACCGTTGTAGTAGGGAGAGAAATATTTATTCCTCCTCTCTATTTCTATTTAATTACAGCTAAGACAGTTTGGTTGAGACATTGGAAGCAGGACTGACTGCTCTGCTTTCTCAGGAAGGTCCTGCAGAGATGGTGTGGTCTGTTCCCTCACTGCATATCAGCAGGAGCTGGGCAGCTCAATGGCCTGAAATCTGCCAGCCTTCACTCTGTGGGTCCTCACAGATTGGCCAGCCTCTGTTCCCAGAACTGTACAAAAGTGGAGTTTAGTGGGGTGACTGCTCACCTCCTGGAGAGAGGAACACTGACCGTGTTAGCAGCAATTCTCAAATGACCACTGGGGATAGAAATGAACTTGGAACTCACTCTGTGACTGATCCCTCCTACAAGGTTAACATCTTATTTCTGAGTTCATTAAAATCTTATGCCTCCTTCCCCAAAGGAAAGAAATGTCAATACATGAGAGAGGAAGATAAGTTAAAGCTACATTCAGGTTGCAGAGCTAGAGATTTTGGAACTGCTGAGGTAAGATGCCTGTGTCAGTGCTAACTCAGCCACATTGCACACAGACTGTATAGCAGCCTTGTTTCACTGATCATGTGCATAGATTAGTGCAATTACCTTGATCAAAATATATCCCAAAATAATGCCTCTTGCTAACCTGTCACACTGTAGTTGGGGTCAATGTTTGTACCATGGTGGCATCTGTATGTGCTCAGGGAGCTCAATGCCCAGAACCACAGCTCCCTTCTGTCATGGGACATAGATTTACTGAGTAGGAGTCTGGAGTAACTGCAAGCCCAGTGGCACTTCCTGGATGGTAAAGGAGATTTCAGCTGAGAAAGTGTTTTTATTATTGTAAAAAATTAATGCAAAATGTCAAATATTTCACACCCAAGCCGATACTGGCAAAATGCCAGAAATATTTGGGTTTCGCTTGGGGTGTGAATATAGTTGATCATCTGTAATTCAAAAGCTTTTATTTAAAAGGAAAGAGACAGTGTGTTGCAATAGACTTTGTAGTGATAAATATCAACTGTGCCACTTCTCTCCCAAAAGGGATTTCCCACAGTTCTATAGTAATATACAGTTCAAAAGGCCATACTGAGATTTATAGAGCTGTACATTCAAAAACTGGCATCTGAGGTGCTTTGCTCAGCTAAAGTAGATTTGACTTGCAGCCCTCACAGTTCTGCACAACTCAGAAAGCAGCCACAGGTGCAGGGTGCCAGCAGGCCTGAGTGATTGGTGAATGTGTGGTGCTTGGGTCACTCAAATCTGTACAGGCAGTTAATCTAGAGAGTCCTCAGTTGTGTGACCAGATACTCTGGAAGCTTTCAAATGTACTTGGCCAGCACATCTGGTCAGATTGGAGTAAATGGACAGAAATTAATTTAAATCAAGAGAGTTAGAGAAACTGATGGCAGTGGTGAATTTAGTCCTCTCCATGCATGTATTATAATTATAAAATTATCTATTTTTCTTCTTTTCTATTCTAGTCCCGTTTGTTCTATAATCTATTCCATTCCCTTTAAAGCCCCACCCACATTCTAATCCACTTGCATAGCAATAGTTTTTTGTTTATGAATGGCCAATGAATGCCCCAAAACACTTTCTATGAAGACATAAGAAAATTAGAGAAAATTACAAAGAAAAACCACTTTATAGACTTGCCTGAATTCTCAACTTCATATAATGAATATACATTGACCCATTAGTGTTCTGCATATCTTCCATTGTTTAAATATTTACTGATAAATGCAGTGTCTGTCTCCACCATTTACAGATTTCCCATCTAATTTTAACTGTGTGCCCTGAAGGACCTTGAGGTGTGGGAATTTGGGAGCCATGTGGAAATGTTAGATTTGTTAAATGGATGGGCAATGACTTTCAATAGCAAATATGTGAATTCAAGCATCTGCAAACAAAAGCACCTAGATTTTCAGTCTGTAGATTTTCAGACATTGGAACAACATGCAGAAGAGCAACAGGAGTTTTGTTATTGAAGAAGTTCACAAAAATTTCATACATAAAAAACCAAGATATAAAACAGGACTGCATAACATCTGACCAAGAGCTTGTGTTGCCTGCCAAGAACTTTCTTTGACCCATCATGATGCTCTAGCAAACAGCCCTCTCTGGACTGCCTTCTTACCACAGTCCACAGCTGGGATGGCACTGAGCCTGCTCAGCACTGGCACCCATGGAAATTTGGTAACTCTCAGCCATTTAATTAGCTGGAAATCAAGAATGATTTTTCCTCTTGTTTAGTAGCTGCATGGCATGAAGAGTGTCATCCATCCCAGACTGAATGTGTCTGCAAAAAGCACATATGGAAATAGGGGGTGGCTGCTCTGCTCAGTTTAGCACTTGTGAGACTCGAGCCAGATTGCTGGATCTTGTCTGGACTCTGCAGTCTGAAAAGAGCAAAAGTGGGGAGGCAGAGAAAGAGAGAGAGCTAAAGCACTAAGAGATTGAGAAAACATGACCTGCAAAGAAAGGCTGAAGAACTGTCTTCATTAAATTTAGAAAAGTAATGAGGGAAGACTCCAAACATGTAAATGGTGTTTCTATTTTATATTTGTATTTTAAAATCATCACTCCTTAGGTACACTAACACAGGATAAGAGATAGTGGGCTAATTTATAGCAAAGGCTACTATGTTAAATAGTGAGGCTTCATTATTGAGTGTGTGGATATTTGCTGAGGACAAACACAATCTCCTGTTTCCATATATATATCTTTATCTTCTGAAACTGGTAAGGTCTTGGTTTCTAACATATGAATTAAGCCTTTCATGAAAACTGCAAAGCAATGAGACAATTGATGTTCAAAGTTGTGCTTAGAAAAAGACATTTTAGAGACACATGTCACCCTCAAACTCACAATAAGAATGCTTTATCTGAATTTGGCAGAAAAATCAGATTATCCAATTATTTTATGAGAGTGTCAGTGTTGTGCCATTCCACCTCACATATCTATTGGCTGATCTATTCTGATTATGCCCTATGAGAATCACAATGATACCTTGTTTACAACACACACATGGCACCACTTGAAAGATACACACTGATATTGGGAATAATGTGTAAAATGGTTATTGTCATAAAATTGAGCTTATGCCCACTCCTCAGCAGCAAACATTGTAAAAAATACTTTCAAACAGCTCTACTTTCACAGTGACTCTGAACATTTGAAGTTGGGAATTGAAATAAAAATTAAAGTTCTTACAAAATTTACTTTACAAAAGAAGTTTGGCATTTTTATTCAATCTTTATTAAAAGCCGTCCAGACAAATACCAAGAACCTAGCATTGCAGGATAAATCATATTGGGCACAGATGAGAAATGTGCAGAGATTAAAACCAATTTGCCACTGTTCCAGGCACTGAAGATGAATCCTGGTCTGACTGAATTTGCAGATAACAGGCCCCTGGATTTCAATGAGATAATAATTTGATCCATGCGATTGCTTCTGTCTCTTTCTTTGATATTTCTGTAATTGCCTCTTCTTTTAATCCAAAACAACTGAGATAGAAAGGAAAAGCCACATATGTTTTTTTAGAAAAAAGGGCAATACATAACATTAAAAAAATGTTTCATCAAAGGTGCAACTATTTAAAATGCAAAACAGAGACTAGAGAGGTGACAAATTTAAGTTCTTAGTTGTTTTTATTTAAGATCTTTCAAGTATTCATTTGCCAGGGATACTTGTTTAATTTTTTTAATGTATTCAGTTAGTCATATTCGGTTCTCTTTTATGTCCACTTCTCATGAATCACTTGACAGATGGACTTCTACAAGCACATCCCTTTGGGGAAAGTAAATTTCAAGTGATAATAGGAACATAAGACATGCCATCCTGGATCAGTGCAAAGGTCTGTCTAGTCCATACCCCAGATCCATCAGTAGGCAAGAGCAGTATATCAGATTTTAACAGTAATAAAAAGTAATAACTTTGATCTTTCACTGAGTATTAAGCTGGTGAGTAAGCAGAAAATCAAAAGAGATCCCAAGAGCAGAACATTCTCAAAGTCAGGAGAAAGAGCAGGTGAGGCCATCTCTGGCTGTGTCTCCCAGGGAGCAGCCCCAGGCTGGCCAGGCACAGCACAGGGCAAACGAGTGTGGTACCCCAATGGCATCCACTGGTTTTGTTCTCCTGCCCAGGCAGGTACCATGGCTTGGGGAGCTGGGCAGTTGTTCTGCAGAATGGAACTGTATCATTTAACTCTAGCAATAGGAGTGAAACGTGGAGGGGAAGGAAATGGCTGGAGGGGAAACACTGCAGGGTGGACACCAGGAGTAGGGGCAGGGGCAGTTTGATGCTGGCATGGGGAGTAGTTCTACCAAAAGGGATGGTTTGGGTTTAGGAACTTGGACTTGCCCACAGTACCAATACTGGCAATGCCTAAAACCTGTTCTCTCATTTCCAGAGTCAGAGCTCCACTTGTTCCAGTGAGATTGTAGTTAAAGATCTTCAAGATTTAGCTCATCTTTAATTGCTGCTGTCTCAATTAAACTGCATCTATGATAATAACAGCCCCCTGGAGCCCCAACAAGAACTTAAACATACTGTGAGTAAATTAAATAATTGTGTAAATTATAAAGTTTATATCTACTGATTATTGCATTTAAAAACTATATATAGAACACATATTTTTATAAACTTTCTACTTTAGGAAATCTTATAAAAAAGGTGTTCAGCCCACCAAAAATCTGCAAGGATCACTGATAATTTGTTGATCAGCATAAGGTTCATTACATCTATGCACTTCATTATCTGATTAATTCAGAGGCAGGTTTGTAATCAGTGATGAAATGTTTAAGATTCTACAGCTCTGGCTTCCACAACCTCCTGCAGCTCATTAGAAAAGGTAATCAGATAGAATTTTCCACCATGCTGTTTATTGTAGCCCTAATGGAAGACAATCACTTTAAAATTACACACTTAGCAGGTAATTTCTAAAAGCAATAAGCCATGGAAGCTCTGTTCTTCCTAGGCTCTTTGTCTTTCTTTAGTAGGGTAAGGTAAACAATGAAGAATTCTGTTAGAATTTGGAGACCTGTTTTGCAGTATAGAATACAATGTAAATGCTGCTGAAAAATTATTTTTGTCTTTATCCTGTTTCTTGTCACCTGGGAGCCCTTTCAGGGATCATGTTTGATGAGTTTGATTTAAAACTTAGATGGTTTCCTAATTTGAGATTTGATTATTTGAAGCATGAAGAACTTTCTTTATGTCCTCTTATTTTGAGATGAATAGTATTAATAAAAAAAAAAACAACTTCTTGATCTTGGGGTTTCACAGACCAGTTTTAGACACTGTTGTGCTGGAGCTTTCTGGAGTCACTGGTGTGATCCAAAGGAAAATGATGACAATATTTAGTGATGAAGAACTAGAAATTAAGGTGACTTAAAATGTAAAGTATTCTTAATTTTTTATTAATTAAATTTCTGGGAACTATGAGAAGAGACAGCAGAAGTTGACAGTCATCACTCGCTCTGGCAATACTTCTGCCACTCCTGTTTTGCTGAAGGGGAATTGAGGAATGGAGAAGAAACAATCAACACCTGAGAAACACTGCTATTCCACCTGGTATGGAAAAGGTCCTTTAGGTAGAGCAAGTGTGAAGAATCATGACTGGGAGCCAGATGCAAGGTAGCAGAACAACTCCTCTGACTCATTCCATGCCTTCTCAACCATGCGGACAAAAGTCCACCTGTGGTTTGTTTGTCATATGTGCTACTCCCTTATTTTAACACGTGAAAGGATGGGCTCCCTGGGACTGGACAGGCCCCCTTGCACGTAGCCAGAATTGAACCCATTGCAGAATGGAAGATGCCATTTTGACTGGGCACAGGCTTTGGGTCAGGTGGGGGAAATAAGTCACATAAGGATTTAATTTCTTTAGTGATTTATTGTAAGAAGATCCAATCTAAACTTTCCCTGCCAAACCATGTTCATCACATCTCTACCCACAGGCAATAAGGAGTAAAGGCATATCCACTGAACACCATGAAGAAGACAAGTAACTAACACAAATTCATTCTTTTGCCAACCAGCATGCTCCAAATTTGCCAGCTTGAAGGGCTGGATCCTACTTTGTAATCTGTCTTCTTGTCAGAGTCTATGAATAAGCAGCAAGTTGCTAATGCCAGCTTTAAGTCCTTGTTCTGCATGGATGTGACAGCTTAGCAGTTGTGCTTGGGTCACAGGAACAAAATGTGCTGTGCAGTAAAGGTCAGGGGTAAATGTCATAGCAAAGTGTGTCCCCTTCAGTGGATGACACTCGTGCCTCTTGGTTAGAACAACATTAGGGGGTTTGAAATAATGGAACTATAAAACTAGACTTGGGTTAATGTATGTTATTCCACAGGGTCTGCTCCATCAAACTGAGCTAAGAGTAGAGGAGAGAAGGGCACCCATCAGTGCATCCAGCCTGTGTCAGCTTTGCTGTACAAGAGCATTTCTTTGCAGTGGGGCAAGCACGAGTGGGTGGGCTGCAGTTCCTGGGATTACGTCGGGAGCCCCTGTGGATTGTGGGGGGTGTGTGTGTGGCAGAGCCGCTCAGCCCCGGTCATTGTGCAGCCCTGTGGTCTCAATGGGCTGGACATACTGGCAGCAGGGGGAAGTATCAGAGTGTTTTAAGGACTCGAAACTCTCTAGAGTTTATACGCTGTAAGAAGAGCTGCAGCGTATCACACTGATGAAGTGTTTTGCTTTAAAATCTCCTTTTTAAAATCCCCTGAAGGCGACCCGGGGACCATGGAGGAGAGAAGGGACATTGGAGGCACGGCCGGAGCCGAGGCCCGCTCGTTCCCCGGGCTCTGGTGCCACCTAACGGCGTCCGCACAGCGAGAGCCTGGGGAACCTCCGTGCCCGGGCTCCGGGAGCTCCTGCTCCCTCTGCCCCTTTCTGTTTGACAAACTGGGGCTCACGGGCTGTCTCGGAGACGTCCGGCAGTAAGGAACAAAGGGTAGGTTTATGTCAGCAGTAAGGTGAAGTTTCCTGTATTCTGTACCTCGCTGTAAAACCACCTAAGGTTCACAAATTGAAAAGTTTTAAAAGCAGCTTCTAAATTACTGATAGAGCTTTTGGTATTTTTGGCAGGCCAGAAGCCAGAGCAGCTCCTGGGCAATGTGAATGTGCAGGATATCACTGGCACACAAGAGTCCCACCTCTGGGAGGGACAGATTGACTTCTCCACACAAATCAGTGGAACCCACACCAGACCTTGTCATTTTTCATCTGCAAAAATCCCCTTCTCATCAAAGAGATTGATTCATGAGTTAACTGTGAAACTAAACACAGTGCAAGGGCAAGATAACTCTCATAAGGTTTTACAAGTTTATCCCTCATTAAATAGTGGGTTTAAAAGCAAATGCTGAAAAACTACAAGAAATATGTTGCTTTAAGTAAACCTGTATCACAAGAACGCCATCTCCAACATTCAGGTTTGCAAAAACCAAACACAAAACACTTTTGTATCTCAAACCAAATATTGAGATAGATACAAAAATCAACAATGCTTCAACAACTAGTAAATATTCCACAGGTCTAAACAAACAAGCATGTTAAATAATGTTATTTAAATTTAAATATTTGAATGTTCACTTATTTTAAAATACTCCACATATAATTTAGCAGTGAGCCACCCTTTATACCATTCCTTTGGAAGATCCTCAGGCATTGTTACCAGCTGATAAACAAAATGTTCACTGATAATGCATGGATGGAGTAACATATCCCACTGGTGCTGAGTTTTACTCCTGCTGCTCTTGGTTAATGTGTCATTTCACATCTTGAGGTCACACTTCCACTTTTGCTCATTGCTGAGGGTTGGGTTGCAAGCTTTGGAGCACAGACCAGTGGACCTTTGCCTCATGGCATGTTCCTTTCATTAGGGTACACAGTATGTAAATAATTGCTGCTTGGCATCCAAGTGACCTCTGTTGAAACAGGATGATGCTCCTAAGTGTTAAACATTTTGGACCTATGTGGAAGTCTCTCTCTACTAGGATGGTGTGTTGCCTCTAACAGTAATTTCCTTTTTATATTACACTTTGAAGTAGAATTTGGTAGGTATGACTTTTCAAAATCCAAGTCTTCAATCACTGCTTGAGTCTCTGAGCTGACTGTCTGGCTATAGAAAGCACATTTAATATCTACACAGCCAGCACAAGTGGAGGCTCTCAGCCAACAACAATACTTCTTCCAAATTGTTTGACTAAAGTGAGATTTCTTGGATGAGGTACTGACACATGATTAAGGGGAATTTCTGTATCTCCAGGTCTATCAGCCAACACAATGACACAGATTCCTTTGTCAAGACCATCCCTTTTCCCTCCATTGCTCATGCTTCTGCTGCAAAATCTCACTTCATGATCAGCATTCTGCAAGAGCTCACTTGGCTATGGAGGCTCAATGCTCACCATGTCATCCTTCGAAACTTCTATCACACTAGAGGGGACCTGTCCTCCTCTGCCATCTGTCACCTCTCCCTCAAATCAAGCATCCTCATCCAAGCTTCAAAAGCTGTAAGCCACTTCTCCAGTAGTTAGAGGAAGCTCTACTTCAGGGTGCTCCTTAGGTCCATCAACAGGGTCATAGCCATGCTGAGCTAAGAATACTCCAGATTTTGCAGCCTATTGCCTTGGAGACCCTAGGGTTAAGGAACACTTACCTGTTACTGATTCCTGTGTCTCAGGGGCCTCATGTGAAAGAAGTCAAGACCTAATTGCCTTGAAAGTGATCTCATGTCACTACCTGTCTCTTTCTTCCAGTTGCTGGGCAGTAGAAGCAGTTCAGTGTCCTTGTGCTGCTTTGCCTCCTGCCACACTTTCAGAGAGCTTCCTGCCCTCCAAGGCAGATCTTAGTTTGAAGAATACTCCACAGTCCCTCCAGGTCTTTTAGGTCTCTCTGGGGGTAATTGTCCCCAACCAGCACAGCTGCTCAGGGTTTTTTTCAGAGAGAAATGGTCTTTTTCACTGTCATATTCAGAGTTCCTAGCATCATGGGACCCTGTCTCTGATTCAGGCTGATAGAAGCTAATGAAGCATAAATAGAAAGGAGCATAAAGTTCATGGTATTATTGTTGTAATACTTTGTGCATTCCCCTCTCCATCTCTAGACCAGTTTCCAGCATCAATGGGGACTTAATGCATCTAGTTTTTTATTAAGAAATATTGCATTCAAGGGGAAAGGCATCTGAATAGGACAGAATCGCTTTAATAACATTCATGACACACAAAATGCAGGCGGAAGACAATGAGTTTATAATTCTACAATGGATACTTACTAGACAGAACAAATGTCAGATGACAATCATCATACATAATTAATTGCTTTAAAATGCTTGTCATCAGAGATCTAAGGGACTGAAGAGACAAGAAAATCTACATAAAAACTTTAAATTGTTGGCCAGGAATAAAGCATGGAGGATTGTCAACAGAATAATAAATTATGTCTTCTTTTTTTTTTTAACCATTTTAGATTTAACAATTCCAGTGGAGAGGCATATAATTATTTAAGGCATTCATTCTTTTCTTCATTCTTTTTAAATCTTATCCCTTTTAACATTTTTCCTTGTTCTAGAGATTAATTTTGCCCTTGTGGATTACAGGTCCCTTTGATGTATTTTCCAGGTATTGGAACCCATTTGAAATCTGAATTCTGTCTGTATTCTTGAAATCATCATATCCAAGGAATCCTGAATGTCTGACATGTCCACTTGGGCCTGAACAGAGGTCCACCTGTGCCACCCCTCTCTTGCTGTCCATGGCAGGGGAGGATGGTTTATTTAGGGACCACCATGCAAGCTAACAGTGTCACCTCACACACCAAGTATCCATAATTATGACCAGGCATCAATTAGAGATGTTAGATGATTATTCCATGCCTATTCTCTTTTTTAATTCATGTATAGACCTGTTACCCAGTTTGATGAGTTTCTTTTTGAACCTGCTGATGTTGCCTGTGGTAGGGAGTTCCAAACATTAATTACCTGCTGTGGAAAAAGGCCCTGTCTTTGGGCAGTTTGTAATCAGTCTGATCATGCTCTGTGTGTGTACCTTCACTTCAGTCTGACAAATAACAGCTTTATATTCATCTCAGCCCCTGCCTTTATGATTTCATAAGCCTCTAATATATTTTCTCAGCCTCCTCCCCTGCAGGTGGAAGAGCCTCAGCCACTTTAGTCTCTCTTAGTACATCACTGTTGCACTCTCTTGATCACCCCCTCTGCCCTTCTCTTTACCTTCCCTGCTTCTGCTGTGTTGTTCTTGTGGTGTAGTGACCACTCAGAAGCACCAAGGTTTCATGCAGCAACCAAATTATTCTTATTTTTTCCTCTTCCCTTCAGTTTTCATGAGGTTTTTTGTTTTCTTTCAGATGGCCATTTCATAACAGTAAAGTAGCCAGGAGAATTTTTTCAAAGTTTTCGACAGTTGGGCTCTTGTGGCTAACTTGTTCACAAAGTCTGTTTGCACAATTTCTTTTTTAGAAGTGGAACAGTTATGTTGCTTTAAAAAGTGGAAATATGATAGAAAGTTATTTTTGGCAGAGGGCAGGCATAAGTATAGTGTCCAATCTTTTGAAGATATTACAGGATAAACACTAAAATGTGCATTCTGGACACTCTTAAGTGTCAAGTAAAATAATGGATACAACCTCGAAACCACACCAAAAAGCAAGTTTAAAAATGCAGAAGCATCTTCCAAACTATGTAACAAATGGCCTGGATTTTGCTGCTGACAGAAGAGTACGAGGTATAATTGATGAAATTCTGTCTGAAAAAAATTCCTGCTGCTTCTCCAGGACTGTACAGCAGCGTGTCCTGACTCAGTAAGGATCTCCCAGGTGAGATCCAGCACTGGGAGTACGACTGCAGTCCTTGGTCAGGCACAAGATGCACAGGAGTGTTGGCACCATCAGATCTGCTCTGGCTCCAGCCTAGCCCAGGCACTGGAGGGATCCAGGGTACTGGCAGCAGAGTGAGATGTGCCCAGTTCTGTGTAAACTTCTCAAACACTGCTGTAATAAATGATTCCAACATTAAGTGTCAATTTGTGAGGACAGCTACACTCAACACCAATTTCTTAAGAGCTGGCTGGGCTGTTGTTAGAGTGTGGGTGGTATTTTTGTCTTGTTAAAGGAAATGCAGATTATCTTATAATTATCCCAGCTACTTCTGACACTCTCTTACAAGCTGTAAATTCATGGATTAAAATTACAGATGGTAATTTCTGAATTCCCTGTGGTGCTTTTAATACTGTCTGGTGTTTGGTGGCTCTATGTCTCAATGCAGGTAGAGAAGAAGGACAGAATAATTGTATTTTGGAAAAAAAAATCTTTAGAGGACATGTGAAGACATATGGTAGTTTTGAAAAACCATGCAGTCAAATAAAGAGGAGCTGAAGATATAAATAGAGTTTTGGCAAATAAAGAAATCAAGATAGTGTCTGGAGCAGCTTGTTTTTCATATTTGTAGACATCTGGATAATCAGTTGTAAGAACTCTTCTTCCAAGTTACCATGGTATCAGATTTAGGTATTTCTACATTTTACAATCACAGAATCTGAACCAGTTCTTTTATCAGATGTCAGCATTTTTAAATCTTCATCACCAGCATCCCACTTCAGCAGCACATCAAGAATCCTCAGAGAGTCTCTGCAGCTTCTGGTTTCTCACAGCCTGTGCCTGCTGTAACTTCTCCACCCAGTCAGCACAGGCTCTCTTTGCATCTCTCCCCACGGGGGTCTGCCTCTTTCAGCTTCCTCTGAGTCCATTTTCCTGGAATAAAATGAATGCAAAAATCTTTACATATCTAATAGAATAAAGTTATCATGATCATCAAATATATTTAATAACTGTTTACAAACTATTTCGTAATATGCATATGAAGTAGGTGAGGATTAAGGTGATTCCTGTAGGTGCAGTATAGCTTATTTCATTAACAAATGCTGATTGAGTTTTGTAGCAATAAGCACTATATTAATATAAATATTGATTAGCAAGTAGCTTATTCAAGGACTAATTTTTAAGATTATAATCCTGTGCTTCATAATTAAAAACTTCTGTTGTATTTTTACAAGTTTTTGAAAGCCTGTTTTAATAAGCACAACATTTCCTTTTTCAGGTTGTATGAGTCTGTAAAGTTTATTTCAGAGCTTAGAACTTTGTTGGTGACTTTTTCTGTAGAGCAATGTTAGATCAAGTGAGGACATGAACCAACACAAGGGTGGGGGAAAGGGGAATTGAGGCCACACGTCCAGCAGTCCTGGAGTAATTCCTGAGTACATTGGGTCAATGGATATCTGAACACGGATGTCTGGTGGCATTTTAGATGTGATGTAGTACCTTATGTCCCATGTCCATGTAGTACCTTAAATCTGCCAGCCCTGTGCCTCGGATACCTGAGGACACCAGCACTGCTGCTGTGGATCAGAGCTGGGGAGCAGCTACAGTAAGGGCTCCACCAACAAAAGGCACATGGCAAAGGACAGGCTGGGCTAGTGACAGTGGATTTTCTCCTGTGCCACAGCAGTTTTCTCTGAGATCGCGGCAGGGCGCTGGAAGCAGGGCTGAGGCTGCGCTGGGCTGCTCAAGGACAGGTAAGGCCAAGGTTTCATCTGAGACCAGCGGCGCTGAGGATGGTTCTGTGGTCAGACACCTCTTCGCAAATCGCCCTTCCCTCTCCCTTCAGAGTGTTTGAAGAAACTAAGAAATAAAGCTTATGAGGGGCTCTGAGGAGGACGGGGGCTTGTTTGAGAAAGCCTCTGGCTACAAGTGGTTGTCCCTTCCCCGCCGAGGAAGATGGTACCGAATTTGGGGGATGCACAGCAAAACGAAAACGGCACAGCAACACTTTTCAATCAGTGATTGGTGACTGAAAAGGCACCACCGAAACCTCGGGGCGGCGGGGGCCGAGCCGGGCCGAATCGAGCCGAGCCGGG
>WBNO01022235.1:461428-493076 GCA_013400575.1 Peucedramus taeniatus
CCTCTCCTCCCTCCCTCCCTGCGGGGGGGGGTTCGCCGCTCCCCCGCGCTCGCCCCGGTGAGGAACCGTCCCCAGGCGCCCGGGATGAAATAATTTCGTTTTCGTTGTTTCGGCGAGTAACCTCTTCCTTGTATGAGTAAGAGGTTTATCGCACAGAAACATGGACCTGGGTTCAGAAGTTTCTTCATTCGCTGCGGACGTCGTAATGTTTTTGTCTTCACTCTTATTTGTTCTGAACCGTGGATGATACTTGAAAATGGAAACTCGGCCCCAGCTGGGCTTTAATCGAGAGCACGTTTAGTTTATGGTTAAATACCACGCGGGATTATGTTTCTCGTTATTTTCTTTGAGGAGGAAGGGACTTCTTACAAGGAAAATAGTAACTATTGCCCCCAAAGCACACAAATTTATTTTATGTGCTGTATATAATTGCCAATTAACATCATAAACTGTAAGCAACGAGGTTTGCCTAGGACACACTACATAGTGGCATAAAATTTATTCATCTGTAAAATGCTGTGGCAGAATCCAAATTTACATGCAGAGTGCCTGTGGGGAAATCAATGGACTTTAAAGGCCAGTCCTAGGAAATGGAGGGGAAAGACCCCATAACTGATGAGCAGTGCTTCAGCCTTCTTTAAAAACCTGCCCCTGTGGGGTGCAGAGTAACCCTGCACTGGGATTGAACAGATACTTGGGCAACTCTGTTAAACTTAATCCTTTAATACCAGTTTTACAGCTGGCTTCAGGAACGTGGACCCCCAGTAGGGCTGGGATTTCACCAGGACGTGTTCATGGCATGTCCTGAAGCTGCATTTCCTTGATGGTGCAGATACATGAATAACCTTTATAACTTGGGTATTTTGGAAGAAACCAATAGCTCAGCAGTGCTTCTATAAGACTCACTTTGTTGGAGCATTTAAAAATGAAATAGTAGATAGATTGTGTGCACTGTCATTCATATATATTAAAAATCAGTAGGCATAAACCTTTAATTGTCCTTAAGGATCCTGGTGAGATGGAATTCATTTTTTATTTCATTTTTGATAGCTCGTTTTTTTTATCAGGGCTTTATTACCATAATCACCATGTCTGTTGGTTTATACTCAAATAAGGTTTCCCTTAGTTTCAGATATAAAATTTAATAGTTGTTTGCTGTTTTTGTAAGGCAGTTTTTCTGCCTGTTCTGAAATAATACATTAATTGTTCAAAAGCACATCACTACTACTCTGGTAGGAATAATATATTTTTTCAATTTTTTTTGTTAATTTAAAATAGAAAATAAGAATCTGAAAGGCAAGAAAAATTGTTCTTAATATTTTCAGTGCCTCTTGCTTTTTAGACCCTCTCCTCATTTTCACTTTACTTCTGAAATGTTAGAGCACTTCAGTCTTTCACTAAAATACACTAAAGAGGAGTTTTGATAATGTGCCCTTATTTTCTAGAAAATTGGTGTGACAGTTGTTTCTCTGAGGGAGTGGTGTGGGAATGAGGGAGACATTGATAATTTACCTCTTATATTTTCACTTTTGTTTCTGTCACCTGATATCTGTGGGTTGTTCATGTTTGTGTGGATTTTCTGCACGTCAAGAGCTGTGGGCTGCTCTGTCCCACAGCTTGCTGAGGCTGTTCAATCAGCAGCTCCCTTCCTGCTCTGGGGAGTCCAAAAGGCTCTGGCTTTGCCATTCATCTCAGCAGGAACAAAGTAGAGCTCTCGTAGGGATGATGTCATCAGGATTGCTGCAGCATGATGTGAAGGTCCAGGCTCACGTGTGTATCAACCTAATATCACTGTTAAAGTCCCAGATTCACAGGTCCACTTTGATTTAAAGTCTTTCACTGTTGAAGTTTTGCATTTGGGAATAGTCTTTGGGGTGTCTTTGTCAGGTCTTGGAATGATGAGTGATTATAACTAAAGGAAATAGGGTTTTTCACTGTGTCAGTCAATTACCTTTAAAATAATTTAGGATAAGCATTAACTGTCTTTTCTTTGAGCTAAATAATCAAGCTTGTCTTTGATAAATGAGACTAAACCTTAAATCTTTTATAGTTATATAAAATTAAGCAATTCCTGTTTCCTTAAGGTCTTGCCAACATTTTGAAGTACTGCATTTTTTCTGGACTCAAGTCATGCATCATAGTTATTCATATTAATCACCATGGCTCAAAGAGACTGGATGCAGTACATCCATAATAACTCACCGTTTTAGAAACACACAGTGCCTGTAGAAAACTGGGAGTTGTGTCCACTGTCCAGCTGGGAATGGATGCCCTTTTCCTGCTGGGGAAGCCATTTGCATCTTCAGTTCACAAACCTCTGTGTGAAACAAGCATTACAAATTTTGCCATTGTACTTGTATCGTTCAGTTTTAAACGTGAATTCAAGTTATAAAGACAGCAAGATTGGCTTGTTATCTGAGGGTGTGTTTGAAGAAATCACCCTCTCTAGGCCAAAGACCTTTTTTATGGCCCCTTTTTGCTGAGCTTTATCCCATCAAACAGTGCCATCTAACTGAAGTCTTCTCCCCTGATTCACAGCAGCTCCGTGGAGGTGTGCCCTTCCAGGAGTACACTTGGCTTAGCAAAAACGTGAAATAAACATGGCTAATGACTCGAATTCCAGTGACATCAGAGGTGGAGGTTTGATCTGTGAGCCACCATTACACCTTTTCAAAGAGCCCCAGTTGAATCCTGATTCCTTGTGAAATGTGAATGGTGGGAATGAAGCAGTCTTTGTCAAGGATGTGGTGTTGTGGACAGTCAGGGTTAAAACACACAAATATGGAGTGATTATATTTGGGAGAGGATCTAAGGCTTCTCTTTGAAGTGGATACTGGGCTTCATGGCCCTTTCTCATAGAAAGGAAATTGTCTCCAGGCTGTATAATGGGAAACATGGATCTCCCAGAGACGCGCCAGAGACTTCAAGGAAAGGCTTTGCACAGTTGCCACTACTAAGGTAAAAGAAGCCATTCTTCATGCTGGATCCATGGCTGGTGCTGTGTGAGGGGTAGTGGGGAGGTGCAGAGGGAAGGCTGTTCTGGGGCTGGACACTCCCAGTACTTGCAGGGGTGGTAGCGTGTGGAGCTGAGCTGCAGCTCCCACAGGGTGTCTGGGTGCTCCTGGAGAAGGCTGTGCTTCTCCCAGGTGTGGAGCTGGGCCCTTCCATGGTGACTGCCTGGGATGGAGCTCAGGTGTCTGTAAGATGCATGCTTTGGTTTCCTGGTTTTTTTAGATGTATAAAAGTATCTTTAGTGATAGAAATTGAAAATGGATTTAAAGAGTAAATAACACTTCACATAGGCAGTGAGATATGTTGACAATTATTTTAATTTTATTGTTTTTATTCTGCTTCCATAGTTGCATAGTCAAACATTTATGCAACTGTTGAATTCCTCCATAATAAAACACAAACATGGGACCACACCCAGGTAGGTGGCCTGCAATCTCCAGGATGCTGTGGTCCTGTAAACACTGTAGTGCTCCTACATAAAGGGGTTTTAAACGACTCTGATACTTGAAAAATAATTCTAAATTCATCCAAACTTCAATTCTTAGTAACAAGGGAAATGAAGTTTTGAGCAATGTATGATTGTCCTTAGGCAGAAGTGAGAATATGGATGCATTTTCCCTTTTTGAAACTGAGAATTGACAAAGA
This sequence comes from Peucedramus taeniatus, assembly GCA_013400575.1. Lineage (NCBI taxonomy): Eukaryota > Metazoa > Chordata > Aves > Passeriformes > Fringillidae > Peucedramus > Peucedramus taeniatus. The sequence goes on from WBNO01022235.1 coordinate 465,086, forward strand.
GATTTTTAATCAAATGAAAATACTTTGCCAAAAAGTAGAATTGCTTAGTCAATAAATGTGAGTATACAGGGTTATAATGTTGCAGAGGAAACTTACTGCTGATTCTTAAAAGAACTAAATTCTGTTTCTGGTTGGATTTGTGATGGATTTTTTTGTGTGTGTGTGTGTGGTAGAATCAGGTTTTAAGGTGTTTTATTAAGACTTCTCTGTACTGTAAATCCAGAAAGCAAAAGTGATCAGTTCCTGATCAATGTTTTGGAGCCTGTTTGACTTACAGGCATTTTTTTTAGAAAATGTATTCATAAACAGATGAATATAAGTTGTAATAATGGTTTATGGTTATTTTAGGAGGCTTTTGGTTTTATCTGTGAATTTAATAGTATTCTGGGCTTGATGCAGAACTTACTAAAGTCAGTATGAGCTCTTACACTTATTCCCATATTCTGGGATTGCACCCTTACAAGTATTTGCCTTCACTGCATTTCCCTATCTGGCTTGGGTTTTTAGAGAAGTCCCAAAACTTGAAAGATGCGTGGACAAAACAGTTACAGGGGTTTTTTTTAAAGATTTAGCTACATTTTAAGCTGGTGCCGCTTTTCTTTCTACTTAAAAACATTTAATTTTTGATTTGAACAGCACAAATGATTACACAGTATTGAAAATGACAATTTTAAACCTTTCATGGTTATTTATGAGAAGCAGTATGTACTTTTATGACTACCTTCAGCATTATATGCTTGAAGATCAGTTGCCACCTCTGAAACAGTGTTTTCTCCATTTCATGTGCTGTTTATAACACTTTGTCTGAACATTTCCAAATTACAAACATCATCTCTCAAGAGAGCCCCGTGAACTAAGACATTTCAGTTTTTCAAGTGGATAAACCAATGTAGCAAGGTCACATGCAAGGTTGATAAAGGAGTGGGGAATGAAAATTGATTTAAATTCTTACTGCAGTCATCTAACCTTTAGTTACGCTCCTCCTCTGCTCCTTTAATTATGTTACTTGACAAAATTAAGGGGTGGAGGACAAGAAAAGGAATTAATCTATTTACTGTCTGCCTAGACTCCTAAGTATTACTTTGAAATAAATATCTGGACTGTATCTTTTTACCTCATAAAGTAGTTTTTGTCCCGTTGGAGTTGCTCAAGCCCATGTTAAACGTATTGTTAGCTTTTAATCTGTGCTGCTTGAAAGTATTTAGTAGCTCGTTCACTTTTTTAACAGTACTTTTATACTGCAGTGTCTGCCTCTCTAGCCCTGAGGCAGTTAGAGCTTTATTATGGGTTTTGGCAGTTGCCAGAAGAAAAAAAAAAAAACCAAAACCACCTCCCCTCACACCCTTAAATTGCGAATGGTGAGGCTCTTACCGCTCCTGAAAGCAGGGCTTGTGTGGTGTTACCATACCGCTGTGGGGACAGTGGTGGGGAAAAAGCTGTTTGTAAAGAGCTCCACCACGGAGCTGATTCATTTGGAGTGACATACGAAGTCTGAAGCACTCCTAGAATAAGAAAAGTAATTTCTAGTACAAATTTCAGTCTGTCTAAGCCCGTAGTTCAGGTGCGTGCCCTGCTAAGGAGTCTGTCTGGTTTTCCCTGACCTCTGCAGTCCTGGCTGCGTGTGAGGCGCGGAGCTGCCGGCTTTATTCCTGGCTGTCCCTCGCACGGCTGTCAGCTCCTCCCACAGGAGAAGGGCAGAGTACAGGCCTGACACACTCCAGTCATTACCACAGCTTTGATTTTGGAAGTGGTTTCTTGCAAAGGCCTCACATGTCATTTTAAAGAGGAAGATGGCCTGAATTATTTTTGTCTAGTTCTTTAGTGTCTCTATACTGTTTAATTCCCTCTCATATGGTGGGCTTGAGAAAAAGTGGGAAACAGTTTGCATATTTATTTTAACTTTTCATTGATGGCATACAAAGTTTTACAATTTTATAATTATCTCTGTATGGGATTCTTGGATTTCTTAATTCAACATCCAATTTTTTAACCTGAATCTAACTATAAAATGTAGGTATTTAATTTTCCAGCCATGTGAAGCTATACTTTTCTAATTTGTTGTATTGGTTTAATAACATTCCTGAATTATAAAGTCACAGTCCTTCCTTTTTTTGCATCTGGACAATTGTTCTCTGGACCAGCAGCAGGACAATGCTGTTGTCTGAACCTGGGACAAAAGCTCCTGCATGGAAGCTGCAGTCCCACTGGGCATAATGGGGGAGATTTCTGTCATATGCATAATGTTTTTACTATAGTAACTAGAAAATAGTCTAAACCCATTTTCTTTGCCTTCTTGCAGAATGAAGGCACTTGTGACGATGCACGTTAATTCATGTTTAAATACCTACTGCTTAATTAGCTTATTTTGTTCCCAGTGTTTGATGTGTTACATCTAGTGTGGAATGGAATTTATTCCTTTTACGTGCTGTGGAGCAGTGGTTTGCCAGGACTTCACAGTTCTGTATGTGATAGGATTGAGCAGCAAAACTCAGTTCAGAGCAAGTTCCTGACCCTGTCAGGACAGAGTCAGCACAGGATCTGCCCGGCTCTCCCTGAGCTGCTGCTTTGTGCAGGAGCACTCAGAGTAAGGCACTGTGGGGATTTGCACTCTGAGTGATGGTAAAGCACCTCTTAGAGCTGCAATCATAAAGGTTATTTTCTTTTGAATATTTTGGTTTGCTCCCTATCCCTATAAATATGCTTCATGGGATTATTTGGGGGGGAAGGGGGGTATGTTTTCCTGCTCTAAGGAAATAGGATAATCCTCTTAGCTCTTTAAAAAAAAACACCCAAACTGTCTGTGACATTGCATAAATCGAGCAGCAGTGGAATTTGGGGATTAATCCATGGGTGTAGACTATAAGTCAGTGTTAGTGTCATGAAGATAGTGTCAGGCATCAATTCAGTATCCAAGCCTCCAAGGTTAAACTTCTGTGTTCAGAGTATGCTCTTGCTTTAGTAGGTGCAGTGGGTAGGAATATAAATGTTCCTTTGCTGATATGTGGCTGTCGTGATTTTTGTTTCACGTGTTTGGAATTCTCGCTTTCCCTTTGGGTTGGAATTTTATCATGATGCTGAATTTATGCAAGAGGTTACTGCAAGTATTAAATCTGCCAGTCAAATGCAGAAAGGTTTGATCCAAGATGAACATAGAGCTATTTTAGGAAATAAACCATGGACAGTACAGCACTTGTAGCAGGAAAACTGATCTTTATTTTCCATTGTGTAGTGCCTTTGCTTGTAATTGGTGGGTTTATCATAATTATATCCTGCCTAATTTTGCAAGACACCTGCACCCAGTGCAGAGCTGGGCACTGTCAGAGCACCCCAGTGCTGCTGTGTAAGCAACATTTTTCCTAACCTATGCAGCCACCAGGCATGTGCTGCAGTTTTAAAAGCACTGGGAAACTTTTATGTTTTGCTGTGGATGATTTTTGAATTTGTATTTCATTAAATTCTCTTTAAAGATAAAGTGGCAGAGTTCAACCACAAAGGAGTGTATTTGTTGTGGAGGAAATAAAAGTGGAACCTTGAGGTGTTTCTTTTTAGGTCTTATGAAATACTCCAGGAGACAGTCCCTACAGTAGGGCTTTATGTCATTTTAAATAGAAAAATGCTGAAATACTCATTTTGGTGATACCTGGTTTGCAAACTGATTAAAAATAGTTTGGTGCAGAAAGATAACCTTGCTCAAGACTGATAGAGCTTTAAAGAGAGGAATCCTAATGTGTACTGTGAGCTTTGAGGTACTAAACAGAGAGAAAGCTGAATCTTTTCAAGTTACTGCTTTAAACAAGGCTTGATTGATATTTTTCTGGGTTTGGATCAATTTAAGTTGTTCATGCAGGAATTTGTTCATTTTCAGCTGAAATAATTGGCCTGTTCTTTGGTTTTATCCCTGTTTAAAACTATTATGAAATAGTTCTTCCAACTCACTGCTCTCCTTCACACAAATCCTAAGATGTATTTTATTTCTGCACCTCACAGTATTGTCAGTAGTCTGTTAGCAAAGGCACTCATTTACATTTGAGATAGAAAAACATTTTTAAATGTAGTTTTTTAATACTTCTGCTTCATTTTGTCTTTAATGATGTTAACACAAAAATGTCTTGTTATTTTCCTCACATATCAGAAAATAAGGGTTTTAGTATCTCGTCTCAGAGAATTTTACTTTTTACAGGTGCAAATTTTTACTTTTTTGTCTGGGTTGGGACACCACTAATTAACCACATTGACCTTCAAGCATTTTGAAAAATAAATGTGAGCATCTTGCTTAATACAGTTATTAACTTACACTTAATACTTTGCTTTGCTTTTCAGGAGCTTGAAGAAATCCGCAAATGTGGAATGAAAAACTTCCGTAATATCCAGGTTGATGAAGCTAATTTATTGACCTGGCAAGGGCTTATTGTTCCTGTGAGTATAGACTACTCCTTATGAGCTTTAAAATAAAATGGGGATCATTTGTATCTCATAAATCCACAGCTCAGTAGTGCTGCTGGTGACCGTGAAATAATTTGTTACTGTAGGCCTGAGCTGACACATGGCTGGAGCTCTGTGGTGGCACTGGGCTGCTGGGAAAGGTGTTGGAAGGGGAAGCTATGAAGTTTGGTTTTACATTAAGCATAAAGTACAAAATCTACATGATCATAGAAAAAATAAAGGAAATATTAAATACTTTTACTCCTTAATATGTATTTTTTTTCATTTGCTAGGTTTATTACTAGGATAAAAATGAGTATTGGGAAAAATTTGATGCAAGGAAAAGGTTTGGATTTTCTGAAGTGAGCTCTTTAAAATAAAGTAGTATCTTTATTTAGGCATTAGTTTGTGCCAAAACAAACCTATTCCACCACTTAATTTTTTTAAAAGTACTACAGTCTTCTTAGGGAATGTTTAATTGAAGCAGATAACCATTTTATTAGTCAAATAGAGAGGTATTTGTTACTAAGGGGAAAGCAGGAAATGTGATGTGTTGGCTTCTTGGTTGAAAGTCACTTGGATTTTCACCTCTTGTATTTCCCACAGCTGTGGCCCATAGCTGTGGGAAATGGCTGGCTTGGTTGTAAGATATTTTTAGTCTGCAGCAACAGGGGATGGGCCAGGGGGCAGCAGTTGTGGTTTTCTGTGGGTGGTGCCAAAAAGCCTCCCCAGCCAGTGTAAGTCTGTCTTTTTATTATATGAGTAAGACTTTGAGACATCTCTGTAGCAGTGCCTCTGCCTCGTTAGTCAGAGGCTGCTCTGGAGCTCACATGGCACAGGCTGAGGTCATGGCTGGGCGTTTACACTTTAAATGCTGTGGAATACATTAAGTTTGCTGTTTACTTGTGTGATTCCTTGGAGTGGCTGACACTACTCCTGCAAACAAAGCAGGCAGGATCTGACACTGAAATTTGACAGAGCTGAGGAACAACTTGCTTTTATCAGTCACTTTGTGGTTCATGTGTAACAGTTTAGTGCTTTGATAATACTTTGAAGCAGTATAAGGTTGGTAAATGTGACTAATAAAACAAAACACAAAATACTTGTTTACTCCTGTTAGGATTAGGAATGTGTGGTGTACAGCAGCTATTTTTAACAGTCTCTGCTCGACAGAGGATGAGCGTGGTGTTTGTTTTGCAAAGCTTTGCAGCATCGCAAGTGTTTAAATGTTGGTGCAGTGAACTGTGCTCCAGACCTTCCTTTTGAGTTTTAGTATGTCCTGTTACAGGAGAAATAGCCTCAAATTCACTGCTGGTATAGTTAAGGGAGAATTTTGTTATGAAATTACACTTTTTATAGTAATTTCAAATTTGCTGTTTGTGTTCAAAAAGTAGTGCAAGTTTTTATTCTGAGGTTATGCTATAGATGTTTCAGTGTTACTGTCTCTTTAGCTATTTTTGGTACCAGAGTTGATGGCTTATAAATGCAATACATGAGCTCATTGAAGGTTAAACTTTTTTTCTGTGTTTTTTCTTCACAGTTGCTGTTTCCATTTTAGCAAATGTTCTTACTTGGGGTTTAAAGACACATACTTCAGTAGGACTAACCAGTTACTGATTATTAAATGCTATAACTGTGAATTTCTTGGTCAGCTGCTTAATGAATGTGTGAAAGATAATGCTTATTATTTTTATTAGTGTTCATAAGAATTACTGTGAAAGACCATGTAAAGATTAGCTGTAAAGCTTTAAAAGCTCTTGTTTGTAACCTATTTTGTTCTTTAGAACAAATTTTAGTATTTAAGGGCGTTCAATCAATTGAGAAGCAAATTGAAGATACCCGGCCAACTTCTTTTCCTGTTCTAAATTGTAGAATGAAGTAGTTTGTATCCTGTGGGTGGCCAAGGTACACTATTTGATTTCAACATCAGAACAAGACTTTGTAGCCCAGGCTCCTTGTTCGTGTAAGAGGCACAGTGAAGAAAATGGATGTTTTTAAGGCAGGTCACTTCTTGTGTCAGTTCACTGAACATCCTCCCCAATTACAGCACATGATGAGGCAAGATCAGTTGAGCTATGGGGGAAGAGGGCAGTGACTGCCTGAGTTGTCACCACCACCACAAGTTATTAGTTTAACTTCCAAAGCTTTTAGGATTGCTTGGGTAAAAAGTGATTTTAAAGCCACTGTAGTTGCCTCTCCCCCTGGCAGAAACTATGCTGTATTTCTTATAAACACACAACTAAATTCTTCACATGGATGAGCCTAAAATCAAATGTTTTCTGTTGACAAATATTTTAATAGAACACTCCCCACCCCCAAGTATTGATAAATTCTGGAGTGGAATTGATTGCAGGGAAGGGTCTGGTTGCTAGTGAAGAATGTGTGTGATTATACTTTACACCAACTGGAAACTCTCATCCTTTGATTCTTGTTCTATGAGTGTTTGGAAAGGCTTCATTCCATAGTTTCTGTTTTCTATGCAGAACAGTATTTTCATAGGCTTTAAATGTAGCAATGGTTTATTTTTGTTCTGCCTCTCTTGTGCAGTATCTGAAGCATCAGTATCAGTAGTCTTAACAGGTTTTTCTAAGTGAAATTCTGGGCATTGTTTTTTCTGTTTGAGCATGAAGAACTGCTTTGCTCACTTCACAGTTCTCTCATCCCGCTCCTTCAAAACTGATCTGATAAGAGTGGGTGCTAAAACTGCATACAAATTCAGAATGTTCTCATCAGCAAACACAGTGAATATCTATCTTTAGTACCAATGAATGCTCAGCAGATTTTTGTGTAGTCAGCACAAAAACATTCTCAAAACATTTAGGGAGATCTGACAAACCAAATTGCATTACTGTTCATGCCACCATGTTGTGAGACACACAGAATAACTGTTCAGAAACCCATTTCCCTTGTCAGGCTTGCTGTTTGTGTCTTGGAAAGGGTTTACTATGTTTTTTGAAATACAAAGCTGGGAATAAAGCTACTTACTAGAGAGGGCCTTGAGTTGGACGTAAATGGAGCTGAATGCTTTCTTACCCATAGAATTGTCAGAAATGTAGGATAGGACAATGGCAACCTGCTTATTCCAGGGTGGATGCAAACGTGCGGGTTGTATTGCCTCTCACGTGGGTTTTGATGTTTCCTGACACATAAACCTGGCAGTAGTGTTGATAGAAAATGCCTTTCAAAGAGGTCATTCAAGAGATCAATGAAATCCAAGTCTGTACTATGCTGCTCTTCACTTGTGTCCATTAGCATGTGCCACATTCTTGACATTCTGCCTTCTTGTTGCAGGACAATCCTCCATATGATAAAGGAGCCTTCAGAATTGAAATCAACTTCCCAGCAGAATATCCATTCAAACCTCCTAAGATTACATTTAAAACAAAGATCTATCACCCTAACATCGATGAAAAGGGGCAGGTTTGTCTGCCAGTAATTAGTGCTGAAAACTGGAAGCCAGCAACCAAAACTGACCAAGGTAGGACTTCTTGTGGAGAAAGAACTGGGTATTGAGAAACTTTGTAGAATGTTTGAATTTAAAGTTGATGTTTCACTTGTTAGTTTCTCAGTGCACTGAGGGTATATTCACTGTAAGGTTTGTGTCATGAATCACATTTGCTGAGCACAGAGTACAAGTTGTGGAATCTCATTTTGTAACTGGAATGGGAGGTACTGGCACTGAAGTGGCATTTCCACCTCCAGGAAACCACAAAACTCTTCATGACTAAGGAGTTTATTAAGGAAGTGTCCTCAGCATACTTTAAAATTTTGCTGGTAGTTTGTGTGGGGGTTATTCTGTGTTTCTTTTTAAACAGTGACTTTAGAATTCAGAGGTGTTCAGTAAATTCCTGGATGTTTGTAAGAAAAGGTCTAAGATCTCAAGGCTTTGTATATTTTATAATTTGCCATGTGGTTCAGTGCTTTGAACATATGGCTTGAAATACCATGGTAGTCACAAACAAAATCTGAAATAGTACTACAGATTAACTTGTAGTTCTTAAAAGATCATTGCTGTCAGGCTTACTGTGTAGAGTGTTTTGATAAAAATCAAATATTGTAAGGAAAAAAGTTTTGTCAGGTAGTGTGGCAGACAAGTGTAATAGAAGTAGGGCTTTTCTTTGTTGTTGCTTGCATGAGTTGTTGGGGTGAGAAATTTATGTTGTCTGGCAGGTAATGATTAGTTGGGTATTCAGCTTTTTTATTATACATATAGAAAGCAAACATCCTTGCAAAAAATGCTTAATTTTTAAGAGTATTAATTCAAATGAGTAGTAGTTTAGGGCAGTGCTAGAGCTTCAGTGATACTGAAGTATCTTGTTCCGTAGGAGAAAATACTTCTCTCTTCTAGACTCTTCTTAAAGGTTGTTTTCACATGATCTGTGTTCCTGATAGGAAGCAATGCTGTACTGACATCTTTTTTCTGTTTATCCTTGCATGCTAAAGAAAGTACTTCTGGTTGTGTGATTTTGCCCAAAGACAAAACAGGAAAATTGTAGTTGTTTTGGAAGAGATGGAGCAGCTGAATGCTGGTGAATGTGCGGGTGGCAGCAGAAAGAACCTGTCAAGTAGGACAGCTGAGATCTTAGATTTGTTGTAGATTTATCCCTGATTATACAGGACAAAGATCCTCAGGAGAGAGGAGATGGAGGGAACAGGTTTCTGTTCTGTTCCACACCTGAGCAGCTGTCTTGGTGCTATCAGCCTTTGCTAGTTAACTGAAGGACTTACCTGTCTCCACCCATCTTGGAAAACAAGCTGTCATTAGCTGGAACTACTGAAACAATTGTTTGCATGCAGAAGATAGTCAGTGTCTCCCTGAGAAGCAGCAATTTCCTTTTTATCTGAGAGAGTGAATAAAAGCTGTGCTAAAATCAGAATTTGGAACCAACCCTGGCTATCAAAATACTGCAAATCTCTCATGATCTGCTGTGTTGGTTTTTTTTTTTTTTTTGGCTTAACTCTTTCTTCAAGTTGTTTTAGTGTCAACATCTGTTGTTACTACACGGTTGTATTAGACAATGTTACTAAAACCCTGCTTAAATGTCTATTCCTTTTTCTTCAGATTTCTTCTGCACTGAAAAATCACTCTCAGCTTTTCTCAATGAAATAATGTGACATCATTAGTACAGCATCAAAGTGATTGGTTTTGCTCATGCAGGTGTCAAAAAAGTGAAGCAATTAAGTTCATCATAAATCACTAACTTACCTTTTACATACTAAATGTGCATGTTACTGCTGTACTTTTTGTTAATTTATGCTTAATATTAAAAACAACTGTTAATGGCAGGATAGTTTTCAAACTCTGGTTATTGAGGCAGATCCTGTTCTGCCAAGCCTGTTTTTTCTGGCTTGTTACTGTTATTAAGGTTATTGAACACATATTTTCTCTGTAGGGTTTTTGCATACCTTGCTCAGTGAGAAGGGATTGCCACTCAGTGTTTCTGCTGTTTTCAGCAATGTGATGGCAGTTGTTGTAAGGCCAGGACTGGTGACTTACTGTGAAGGAAGCTGATATCAGTTCTACATTCCTTAGATAGTTTGTTGCAGTTTAAACTTGGATTTGTGGTAAATGTTCCTGTTTAGCAGTTTGGAGACAAATGTCAGATTTGAGTGTGGCTTTGAGTATTTGTTTTGAGGTTTGTTCATGGGTGGAAAAGACTGAGATCAATGCCCCAAACAAAGCCATTTTGGTGTTCCAGCACCTGCTGGAGTGACCATCATTGTATGAACTTGCTTTCCTGCCCAGAGAAAAATGGAGCAGTAAATGGCACTGTGGGGCGTGAGGTTCGCTGTGTAAATGTCAGGTGCACTTCCATTTCTTGAAGAATTACTTTTCTTTGGAAAGTGACATTGGTGACATTGCTGTGAGCACCTTGCCACTCTCACCCCATTGTTTGCCCAGTACATCTCTACTGGTGGCTGCCTTGGGAAGTTGAGAGTAAGGGGAAGATGTGCCTGCTGTTCACAGGAGAAGTAAGAATCATAGGGAAAGCCATAAAGCTGGAACAAAGGGTTTCCAGAAGAGGGTCAGTCACAGCTGTGTCACTGTGACAGGTGTTGGGAAATGCTTCATGGTGCAAATTCCATCTTTACCAAATCCCTTCAGTGAACCTGTCTGAGAACTTTGATTTATTCTCAGCCATAGGAGAGGGGTTTAGATGGGATGCCAATTACATGGGAAATCATTTGTAGTGCACTTCGGTCTCTATTCATGTTGATTTTGTTTACAAATACGATTTTCTGGTGTTCATTCATGGTCATTGAGCTAAATCTTGGCATATCACTGCAGCTTACTCACGCCCTGCGCTTGAAAAGGCCCGAGATTTATGGGGATGTATTTAAATGCAGTTAAAGCTCTTTCCTTACAGGGGAATTTTGCTTACATTTTGATTTTGAAAAATTAACCATCTAAGTCTCTGACGGTGTTTATACTTCTTTTGACAGTAATCCAGTCCCTCATAGCACTGGTGAATGATCCACAGCCCGAGCACCCCCTCCGGGCTGACCTAGCTGAAGAATACTCTAAGGACCGTAAAAAATTCTGTAAGAATGCTGAAGAGTTTACAAAGAAATATGGTGAAAAGCGACCAGTGGACTAAAATCTGACACAAGTGCTGTCAGCAACCTATGATAGAAGATCGGAGCAGTGCATTTGAGACACCCCGTAAAGCAGGACTCTATGGAAAATTGACAAGTGCCACCTTTCGGTGTGAACTTGTGGCTGTTACTAACTTTCTACAGTTTCTTAATCAAAAGTGGGCTAGGTAACCTGTAAAGAAAGGATTAAAATTTAAGATGTTCTAGTTCTGCTTTCTTTGTTTAAAAATCACTGCTTCAATATACTTTAAAGTATGCTGTTTTCTTTTTCTTGTCAGAATTTATCAAAAATATCTTAGACTTATATTCTGCCCTTAAATTGAAAAGGTTGTGGCTGTCATTTCTTATTTTTCCTTGCAGTTCCCACTATCTTGAGTTCATTCATTGAATTTTAACCCCCTCCTCAAAGTGATGTCTTAGGAAAAATATCCCAGTTCGGCAGAAAATGATTGAGTGTTTGGCAGTTCCGTTTACTTTTCTTTCTAAATGTTGCACTGTGCTTTGTGGGACTTGTTGCAAGTTCCCCTGAACTTCAGTTTGTAACATAATAAACAAAATCCAACCCACAAAACCAATCAGAAATAATGTCTGGGTCTGATGGAAATCTGGCCAATGTCTATTAAATGGGGAAACCCAAGTTTTTGTGTGCATCACTGAATTAGAATATGGCTTATGTTCTGCTCTTGGAAAACTTTGGAAAAAAAATCTGTAGCAAACAAGTAGTAGAATGTGATTGCAAACTTCCTTCACTTCCATCTTTAATACCTATGCAGAGTAATGGGAAACATGCACAGAACAACATTGCAACCAATCCAGGAGTTCCAGAAATTGGGGACCAAGAGGTACCAAAGTGACAAACTGTCTTTTGAGTTTAAAATCATTATTTTGGAAATGTTAATTTTGAATTCAAGAAGTAAATCTGACAGCGCTGCTGTCCTCTCTGAACGTTTTCCCTCAGAATGCGTCAGGAGCATCTGTGTCTGTGGGATGGCCCTTGAGCTGTTCCCAGCCCCAGCACCGCTGCGAGGCCAGGCCTGAGCAATAAGGTGTGACAGAGTGTGCTTGGCTGCTGCTGCTGCTGCTGTGTTCAGCACACGGGGCAGGGGATTTAGTGAGTGTTCAGTGTCAGTCGAGCTTCATGGGGCGGAGCTGCGGCGGCTGCCCCGGGGCACTCCTGCGCATGCTGAAGGAAAGGAAAGGGAGCCCTTTCCATTCAGAGCTGAGCATCCTTTGCCATGTCTCTGCTGCTTCTGCTGCCTTTCCTCCCCAGCCCAGAGCCTGATCCTAGCTCCACAGTCAAACTGCCACACAGTCAACCTGCTGTCTCCCCTTCTGCAGCTGGGGTCTGCTACTGAGTGAATGGATTATTTCCAGAAATCCATCGGTATTTGGGAGCACATATCATTTTGATGTGCAGGAAGCTGAGTTGAAAAAACCCTGACACCTAGGTGGTTGCCTCTACTCCTAAATTCAGTTTTAATACAGCCTCTGCCTTTGCAACCTTTCAGAACTAGTGTGTCAAGCAGTAGATCTCTCCTGGTTTTAATGTCTTGTGTATTTGCTATTTCCTTATTCATCCCTCTCCTCTGGCTTTCATTTCCAATTTAGTGTAAACAATGACAGCCCAGTACCTCACCTCTGTTGAAAGTAAATTTTTTTATGAGTTAGGGAGCTAAGAAATTTTATGTTTAAGTGTTCTTAGACAGATTCTTTGGCAGGTAAATAAAGTTAAACCACATTCACCTTATTTACGGAAACTTGCATTTCCTAAGTGTTTTCAGGCTTGTGAGAGCACTATTACCAAATTTTCACATCTTTGTGTCTTCATTTGCAGAAAGTTGGTACTGATTTTGTTTCGTTCACGCTCACTCAGATTCATAATAAAATAATGCCAAATTATCTGTCAAACTGAAGTGTGTAACTTCTGCATCACCTGAGTCACTGTACCTTTGATCATGTCTGTTGGCATGGAAACTTACCATTCTCTAAATTTTATTTGAAACAAAACTGTAGCACTAGTTTGCTGCCCTCGTTGCTACTCAATAGTTACTCTGTGGTTGTAAAGCCTCTCAGGTCAAAGACTGCGTCTGTCTGCCTGGCTGTGATCGGATGCCGCGGGAAGGGACGGAAGGGCTGCGCCATCGCAGGAACTCCGGCTGAGCCGCGCGGCGCCGCACCGGCCGCTCCCATCCAGCTGCAGGGTCACACGAAGACAGATCTCGCTATCAGTTCTCTTGGTGTATTCTTCATAGTCCAATTGCTAAACTGAGACGTGCAAACAAAGTGCTGGCGCGTGTCTGGGGCAGCCTCTGAACAAAGGGATCCGGCACCTGTGTGGCTGAAGGCTGAGGAGGAGAAATCCAAGTGCGAAGTCCTATGATAACTCAGGAAATCAAGCTCTTGTTCTCTCTGGTTCCCTAAGCCATGCTGAATTTTAAACGTGCGGTTGAACATCCACAATGAAAGCAGCGCACTGGTGAAACTACACCCAGGAGTACTGGTATAGGCTTTCTGCAAGTCCATTCTGCTACCCTAATAAAAATTGCTCTCAAAGGCTTTGTGGCATGGTTTTATTTTCACAGAGGTCTGGGAATTAACTGGGATTGTAGTGTTTTAACTTCAGCTGGGGTTGTCTTTAAAGCTTTCACAGAACTACTGAGAAATTTCATTATCTCCCTATATTTTGTGCAATTGAAAGGTCCCCTATTGAGTAGTCTTTTAGTAGTTCATTATTCATGTCTCTAATTAAATTTGGGGTTTAATGCTCTTCATTTAAAAATAACAAATTTACAAAATCTGTTTTTCACAGTACAGTGCTCGGGTAAAGGCTGCCCTCAGGTCTTCAGTGCTCAGCTGTGAGGAAATGCATGCAAAATTCCACAGGTGTGTAACGTCCTGATGGGCGCGATGGGAGCCCATCCAGCGCTTAGAACATGGAGCAGTGTAAATGTTTATAGTAAGGTTTAAAAGTATCCATGAGGACGCGGTGAGAATTCCATACCCGATGGAGCTCTGCGTTCCGGCAGCGGCTGCAGTGCGGCCCGGAGGGCACGGGGTGGCGCTGGCAGGTGCGAGCGCTCCGGGCGCGGGGCTGTCCCGGTACCCCCCGCCAGCAGCGCTGGCAGCGGCCTCGGAGCCGGGGCATCCCCAGGGTAACACCTGCCCTGCTCTCACCCGGCCCCGGCTCAGACACCTAAGGCGTTTTCTACAGTACAGGAAAGAATCGGGAAAAATATTTTCTACAGCATCCTTGATGTTTTTCCTACTTGTACAGGCCAAAACCTCCCTCGTGTTATAGGAAAGGTCAGACAGTTCCCATTAATGATAGAAAGGGAGGCCCTTCCAGCGGTGTGGGAGCAGACAGGTGAGTGGGTTTAGTTCACTCACCAGATGCAATTAAACCCAAAAGCCTCCTGAAGCTTTGCAATAGAAAAGGTTGAGTTTATTTTTCATTTAAAAGAATAATGATGATACTGATATTTTTTATATTAAAAAATACGGTTACCAAAACCAATTAAGTTAAATAGATCACTCTTGTACAGAGAATTTACCTCCGTGTGAAAGTCCTTACAGGAGTGACAGGGCTGCAGTTAAGAACATATCAGCACTACTGGGGCTTGTTGGAGTTGGAATGCTTTGGTGAGAGGAATATAAAAGGGACAAATACAGGGACCTTCTCCACTCGCAGCTATGCTCGTGGCTGGCACAGCCCGTGGCTGTCCTGAGGGGCAGTGGGTGGTGCAGGACCAGTTGCTGCTGCTCTCGTACACAGCAGTTACTGAAATAGCAGATGGGTCAACAGTTGCTGCTCCTGCAAAGTCATCCAAAAAATACGAAGCCTCTCCAAAGGGGCTACAGCTGATGTTACTTTCCTAGGGGGGCTTAACACCAAGAGGCAACATAAACACAATTCCTGCCGGCTGAGGCGGCTCCCGGGAGGTGTCTGCAGACCCCACTGGGCCATGTGTGACCCGACTGCTCCGACCAGAGGAAGGCTCTGAGGGTGACGAGTCCCTGCACCCCTCACCGTGGTGAGCAGGTACGGGTGGAGGGGCAGGGACTGGCTGCTTTCAGAGAAAAGCTGAAGGTGTCCAGGCCTCCTGTGGGTGACCTACACTGAGCAGGTGCTCCAAAGCAGCACCCACTCCCCAGCAGGGTTCTTGTTTTGCCATCAAGTCTGAAAGGAGAAATGATCAGACCCCTCAGGGTGCTGTGCTGCAGCATCTCACAGCCAAGTCTGTCCCCGTGCTGCTCCTTTGCTGGCAGGAGCTGAGCCCTGGGAGTGTGTGCTGCACTGAGGCACTGTGGAGGGGGTGTCACAGAAGGAGTTTGGCACATTTCAAGCAGATGTTGTGGCCTTAAAACTGGCAGCTGGGGCTCTGAGGTACTGCCTGGAGTTGCTCACAGGGTGGTGGTGTCCATTCCCAGGCTGTTCACAGCTCCTGTGAGCTGTACCAGGGCCTGTGACACTGATAACAGTGATCTGGCTTCTCTGGATGTTAGCAACTGCCTGTCTTCAGAGGATGGATGGATGGATGGATGGATGGATGGATGGATGGATGGATGGATGGATGGATGTCTGTCTGCTCATTTATTTAAAGATCTTTGAATGAACACAGCTGAATGTTCCTGCCTTTGTAATGGCTCTGCAGCTCTGGCTTAATTAATGTCTGGAGTTCATGGAGGCGTTCCCAGGACTGTGAGAAATCATCTGGTCCTTCCCCACAGCCACCGACGGGTGGGACACTGGGGTACCCTGGGTGCACCATCAGCTCGATTGTCACAGTGCTGCTCTGCGGTGCCTTGGCCCTGAGCTGCAGGACGGCGCTGTCGATGGCGCTCCGGATGCTGCTGACAGACATGTTCCTGCCCATGGTGCTCAGGCCTATGTAAATGTCTGGCCACCTGCAGCCAGAGGAGGGAACACTGCTGTTAATGCTAAAGAGGTAGATAGAGAACTGTGTTACATCCGGTGGATTAGGAATCAAAAATCACCTAAAATTTAAGATAGAAAATTAGGAGAAGTTTTAAAAAACTTTTAACTATAAACAAAAGTAAAACCAGAACTTTTCCTGATTGAAACCAGGATCTTATTTCAAGCAGCAGTTCTGCAGAGACAGCAAGGCCCAGCACGGCCCCAGCACTGTGTGATGGCACATGGGGTGTTTGGCATCTGTGAGCCTACAAGTGCATTTTATTGTCCCAAAAGGAAAGAGCAGTGCTAAACTGACAAATGCCACACTATCAAAGTAAATTAAGCCTGAATAATAACCCTCAGCTAAGTAGAAACAAAAGTGACTGAAATAAAATGGCAACCACCCAGCCAAAGAAGCCTTCTGCCAGAATATCTCAAAGAGCCATAATAAGTGGACAGAATGTTATTCCTAGAGGACAACACCTACACGCTGTTTCTTAGCTTCACACAATTCTTTGCTCAAGTCCAGCTGCAAGTGTCAGTTCTAAGTGTGGCCTGGACGAGTCCAGGAGAGCTGAGCCACTACATGTGAGGGCAGAATGAAAATGTTTTCAGAATAAATCAAGGCTGGAGTCCTTACCTGAATGATCACAGAAGAGCCTAGCTCAGCTCTTACTGAGAAGGGAGAAATACCAGCCTGCTGCTGGTGCTCAGAATCACTGATAAAAAAAAAAAATCCCAGAAAATAATGTTTCCAGTGGACTGAGGAAGTAATGACATCTGCCCCAAAGGACAGGTGACTAAAAGGGTCTCTAGTGAAAGGCCTTTAACCCATAAAACACTGTCTAAGCCTTTAAGAGAAGGATTTTATTGGGGAAAGGGCTGAGCTTTCAGGGTTTGGCCCCTGAGATGCAGGACACTGGCAAGGCTGTTTGCTTACAGCAGTGATCACCTGCTGTGGTACTACCAGCTCTCAGAGCTTATTGCTTCCCCTTAACAAATACCTGCTTCTAATTAATCTCTTTTCTGCTACTTAAAACCCTTTCTCTACTAGGACAGGAAGATGAAAATTTAGTTCTTGAAAACTTTCCTTAGATAATACTTTTAAAATTCCAGCATTGATGCAGCATTTCTCCTGGCATTCCAGATGCCAGGCTGATGCAGCTTCACTATAAAGGCTGAGAAGCATACCCTGAAGAGAACATTCCTTTTCAAGTGGAAAGTGACTCATCTCTGTTCAAACAAAACTCCCTAAGCTCTCGTGCCCCTGGCACTTCTGTGCTCCTCCTGAACCTTTCTCTAAGTCCAAAGAGGAAAGAGAAAGATGGTGTTCCATTTTTGAAAGATACTATCAGGAACTGATACAATCTTACTGTTTTACTACAAAAAAGGATGATGAAAATAGATGAAATACCTGTCTTACCTTATTCCATGCTTTGTAAACACATCCACTGTGTTAAAAGAATCTTCTTCTACTCCCAGGTAAAAGTCCATCAGGGATGGTGGAATCCAGTCACAGTTATGAAGGCCTGGCTCTATGGGGACACGTGTGTACTTAATCCCATATTCCTCTAACACCTCTGCAAATACGTGCCTGACCTCTGTAAGTAAAACCAGAGACTGCAGTCAGGAGTTGGATAACCAGCTTCTCGTGTCCCCTGCAAGCTGTTAGCACAGAGTCTACTTTCCTTTCTGTGTTTAAGAAAATAAAATTCCGTTTGGTTTATCTTCTGCTGAAATCCATCTCTATGGGATGTATCCATCACCTTCTATACTGGAAACATTTCTCCCTGAACTTCTGCTGTAGGTGCCTTGTCATTCTCCCTTTCAGCACTGAGCCTTTACTCCAGCCCCCCTTCTAAGTGAGTGACTGGTCTTAGAGTGCACCAGAGGTGACTGCACTGTCAGGAACAAATTCTTCATCAAGTCCTTGTACAGCCAGAGCTATGGTATCTGGAGGCAGTTAGCACTGGAGTGGGAAAACCTGGATTCTTTTCTCACTCCATTTTCCATCTGTGTACCACAATGACTTTATTTGCAGAACAAGGACAAAAGATCCTTGCTCATCTCTAAAGCTGAGACCTGCAGGCAGGGACTGGGGTGGGAACACAACAGACTGGATGGAGTTCTTGTAGCATCTGAAAGAGCCACCAGCTATTGCAAGCTCCAACATTCCAGTTTAAACTGGCCAGTCTGCTGCTGGCTTTGGTCTGCCTCCCTCAATGTGGGTGAGAACATGGAATTCAGATGCTGAGGAGAATTATTGGTCCTTGGAGGAAGAGGTGTAACCTTGGCCATTTGTGTCATTAATGCCCTGGCGCTGCTCTGGGAAGGCCCAGGGCTCTAAGCAGAGTTTGGGTCTGGGCAGGACTGTGGGGTCAGGTGGGAACATTCAAGCTGCAACTGCCAGCAGGTGTCTCATGGTGGGGCTTATTGCCCATACAGAGAGCTGTGGCAGGGGGAGTCCCCTCTGAGCTGACTCTCTCACCTGCTTGGTGCTGGGGAGAAGATTTCCTTCTTACCTGGGAGAACATGGACATGCTGGTGCCCATCCATGTGAGGAGGTAGGTGACCTGTCAGCTCATGGAACAGCTCCACCTGGGCCTTTAGCTCCTGCTTCACCTGTGCAGCAGAAAAGGGTCAGAGCAAGACCTGGCAGAGGCTGAGAGCAGGGGAGTGATGGGGCTGCTGGGACCTCACTGGGCAGGAGTCAGGACCTAACTCTGGGAAGCAGCAGGTGCTGTGGTTGCACAGAGATGTGCAGCCCTGCTGGGCTGCCCAGAGCCTCCTCTGGGCATGGGGCTCTTTGTGGTACTGCTTATGGGGATGTTCCCAATACATAGGATATCTGAACACCTATTTCTGTTTAAAATGGATGCAGTTTTGGTCACCTGAACATATTCATCCTTGCTCATGAGACAAAACCAGCCATCTCCCTAGAGAACCAAAATCTCTCACAAGCTGATGAAAAGCCTGGTGCTTACTTAGGACTTTTCTGTCATTTGCTCTTTACTGATCTCTAGGTTCTTTGTAAATACCTGTTCCAATGCCCCTTCTACCTCCTCAGATAAATAGTTAACAGTGTATACAGGCACTGAATCAGGGAGGAATGGGTTCTCAAAGGCTGCAGAGCCTTTGGCAGAATGAAGCCCAGGACCTAAATGCCAGCTCAAGCTGCACAGGCAGCACAGGCAGGGTTAATCTCTGAGCCTACTCATAGCTGGGATCTGGGAAAGGTCCTCAGCTGTTATGTGCTGGGATAAATGCAGGCTGATTTGTATCAGGAAGGCAAGTTGTACAGCTGTATGTGGCTTTCTCCTACCTCTGCCATATTCAGGAGACCTTTTGATAGAGCTGTTCTGAATCCCATTTTTCCATGGAAGAATCCATCTTGGTTGAGCAGAGAAGAGTTTGTCTTGAGCACCTCACATACAGGGGAGCCCTCAGAGAGGTTGGCATGCAGGCCTATTGGGATGTTGTATCTGTAAGAGAGTGAAATATCTGCCAAGCTTTGCACCTCCCTCACTGTGGTCAAAGATGGGGAGATTTACGTGAAAGAACCAGACTGATCTTAGAGGTGTTGCAGTACTCACTGCAACTCACTCATCTTTGTATCTCTGCTCTGCCAGAAAGGATGGCAGTGACCCAACCAGAGCAGGACATGTCCAGGTAACAACCCTGAGCACTCTATCCAGGGCCAGTCTGTGAGTGCCCCCAAACCCTGCCCCCATCCTGGCTCACAGCACAAGGTATCTTGGGCTAAATGCTGTAACTGCACTCCAGTAACTGCAATCACTGATAACCAACTAAAAAATCCAGATCTTGCAGCTTTTCCTAAAGTGCTCCATTAGCCCTTGCTAGGTATCCCCTTGAGTTGCTCCCCCTGTTAAAGATGGTACATTTATGAGACATTTGAGTTTTACTTGAAGAATCCTAAAGCTGCCCTTAAGTAGAATCCAGACATTTATATATAAACAGTGCCCAAGGAAGCTGTTATGGCAACAGCACAGGCTACAGGTGTAAATACAAGGGGCTGCAGCTGGAATTGCCTGCAGTGGCCAGGCTTCTGTCTACTGGAGCAATCACTCAGTGAGTGGCAATGATGAGCTGTACAGAGCAGCATCTCCCTGGCACAGCCAAAGAAGGATTAGTGAGTGCAAGGAGGCCCACAGTGAAGTGTAGAGCCTTGCTAAGGGGTCACAGGGGTATGATTGATTACACAGTTGCACGCTGTAACATTCTAAAAAAAACAAAAAGGAACTACGGAGCTGGTGTGGCTTCAGAGCTCCCCTCAGGGCTTAGCAGAGTGCTGGTGTTTCCTTCTTGGTCTGTGCTGTGGATTCCCCTACAATGAGAACAGGACTTGTGCGTGCTTGGATTTGTGCTGGGTCTCATTAGCATTTCTGGAAATCCTCAGAATCAGTAGCCAAAATGATGCTTTGAAACTTTTTCCAAGACAACCCGTGGCCTCTGGCTGACCCAGTGAGTGGATGACAGAGCTGCAATGTTCTGTCTGTGCTGCCCAGTCTGAGTCATGGTGCAGAGCCAATTTCAAGGCAACAAGTCTGTGATGCTTTAAATCCTTCTTGGAACTTCTGCATGGAGCTGTTAAAAGTGGGTGTGGTCTGTCCCTGGTACAGCCCTTTTACCGCAAGGAGAAAATAAAAATAATCTCCATGGAGGCAAAGGGTGCAAAACTGAGATCTTCTGCTTCTGTGTGACATCTGAAGCTGACTGGTGAAGCACCAGCTCACTGGAGACAGGACTGTGGATGGATTGGACCAAGTCAGACTCATTTAGCTCATTCAGGTCCTAAGGCTTTGGCCCTTTCAGGATTGAAAGTCTTTTTTTCCTGTCTCTTCTATGGTAGAAGGTGCAGTCAGTTGCTAGACATTACTTCTCAAAGACATAAATGTTAGGAGTCAAATTGTATGCACAGCTCTGTGGAAATTAGTCCATTGCATGATTGAGGAGCTTGAATGTTTAATGGAGCAAAACAGCTTGTGGAGAAAAAGGTCCTCTCTGCCTTTTCTGATCTGGTGATTTCTGTGCAGCAGGGCCTGATTGTTTCACTGATGATAAATGTTCATCATAGTGGGGGCCTGAGCACATGTGCACACCAACTCCTGCTAATACAAGAAGTGGAAGGTGTGTCACTGGGGGTGACAGGCTGCAGGGCAACACAGGAGGCAGCTACAGTGCAGAAGGGGTGCTGTGGCAGGAGGGCTTCCCCTCCATCCTGGGCACCCTGGCACAAGCCCAGCCCTGGCACTGGCTGGGCACCCTGCACAAGCCCAAGGGCAGAGGGGAAGCCGGTGGTTTTGGTTTGGTTTTCTTCTAGAAGTCCACCCCAGATTCTTTAGCGTGTCTCTGGGAAGCTCTTACTGCCTCAGCTGGAGTATTACTTGTACCACAGCTAGTGCTATTTGCAAGAAAAAAAGGATTCCTGTGTTACCATGAATCAGCAGATGGACTTTTTCTGTTGAGTACTCTCTTTCTCATGTGTTGTGGGAGGGCAAGAAATGAACAGCTGAGCCTCTCAGTGTTGTCTCCCAGGAGCATCAAATGAACTGCCTCCAATTGTGCAATGCCCCAAATGCTGTGAGGGAGG
This sequence comes from Peucedramus taeniatus, assembly GCA_013400575.1. Taxonomy (NCBI): domain Eukaryota; kingdom Metazoa; phylum Chordata; class Aves; order Passeriformes; family Fringillidae; genus Peucedramus; species Peucedramus taeniatus. Next base: position 486,631 of record WBNO01022235.1, read on the forward strand.
CTATTTCCAGGAGAAGGCAAGTCCCTCTGACAGGTGTGGGACACCAAGGAGCCAAGGGCTGCACTGAGGAACATGAGAGCAGCTCCTGGCCAGAGCCAAACCCAGCTCCAGAGCTGGGGAATGTGCAGAATGTGGAAGTGCAGAGAGAGCTGGCCTTGTTCTCGGGTAAGAGGAGACCCTGGCTGTAACATTAGAGCATGTTTCAGAGCTTTGCCTAACACCAGCTGAATATCTTAATAGTTTTCTCGTGGAGTCAGTCCTGGTTTGACAGACTGCGCATGCTGAGGTGTCTGGAGAGGAGCTGCTTGTGTTTAATGGCTCTGGGAGAGAGGCACTGAAAGCAGAACTCAAAATGCTGCACATCAGAAACTTGTTCAGAAGTATTCATCTGTGGGAGGTGCACAGAAGAAGGCATGCTGGGAAGGTTGTAAGGGTATGGGGAGAAGGACAGATCAGTAGGTACAGCAGAGTTCTACTGCAAGCTCACAGGGAGAAAAGTCAAGGTGCAGGAATATCCTGAAAGGGCCCACTTTGCAGAGTGCATATGATTGTTTCTGCTACAGGAATATACTTTATAGTTACCCACATTTTTCAAAAGACTGTAAAATATCTGCTAATTTGTTGGCTGAAATACTGAACCAGAGACTAGCAGCTCGAGCAGCTTACATAGCATGTGATGCTGCCCTGGGACCAGAGCTCAGCTGTTGTGGGTTTGGCCTCATACTCCTCTGCCCAAGACCTTTCCAGATGGGACAGGGTGAGCCCTGCTGGTCACTGCTGGTCATTAACTGCTAATTGCTCACACAAAATGCAAAATAAAAGGATTGGCATTGGGCTTCAGGCAACAGTTTCTTTTCTGCACACTGCTGAAACAAAATGATGTGAAGAATCTACCTGGTGTCCCTAAATCCTTTTTGGTGACTCTTTTAAGCTGCAATGACCCTTCCAGTCTGTTTGAAGAGGCCCCTCTGTGTTTGCAAGTCTGTCCCAGTGCCTAAGGGAATGCAGAGATTAAGCAGGATTTAGCACAGGTGTTCACTTCACTCCTGATAAAGCCACAGGACATTGACTACAGGTGTGTGCTCCTACAGCAGGAGCAGCATTAGACTGAGCTGCTTGGGAACTTGTGGAGAAGGAGCTCAGGCTGTGGAGGTTAGTGCACTAGTGAGCTGCTTGCACTGAAAGTTGGCTGTTACCCCTGTGGCTCTCTTCTCAGCATTCCCTGTAGAGGTGGGGGGGAAAAAGAGGTTTGTGCAGGAGGAAATATCCTTACATCAAATGCTAGAAGGAGCAAGAAGGAATTCACCCTGGAAAGATTTCTGAGTCAGCAGGCCCAGTCCAGTTATCAAGGAGAGAGGAAATACAGTCAGTTAAACTGCTTCCTTTTCAAGTAGTTGCTTGTTTTGCCACATGAGTGCTCTGAACAAATGTCTGCTGAGGCAATGTGCAGCTGCAATCCCTGTTCATTGACCCTGGAGATGGGCACTGCACTGAGTCATTCTGCAGTTGGTGGATGAGTTACAGTGTTCTGGCCCTGCCACAGGACAGTTGCAATGGCTGTGGGAATTATGAGATTTGCCAAGCACTATTCCAATTGCCTTGCTGAAGGCTGGATGCTCTGGCATAAGCATGGCACTTTACCCTTTCCCTTAATGGGTAAACAGATCCCACCTTCAACATCCCATTTGTATCATCCAGGAAACTGCTGATCATCAGGTTTCAGCCCAAGTGTGACCCAAGTCAGAGCCTCATGTAAATATCTGTATCTCATCATCTCGCTTCAGTGAACACCCAAGTGTCTGTAGCCAGACAAAGCAAGGCTTTGAGTAAAAGCGTGCACTTCTTAGTTTCCTCATGTTGGCATTTGTATACTTCCTCACACACACTTTCACCATTCAGTAATATCTGTCTTTCATCAAATAGCATATTTTCTTGCACTATTACTGCTAAAAACCTACTACTTCTGCCAGAAATGCCCTAAAGCCTCTGTAGTCTTAAGAGCTGGTGCTGTAACATAGCTTAGGGACCCAGGTTTCTGTTGTAATTACATCTTTGTATCAAGGGCAGCTCCTGTGTCGTTAGCCTTACGTCAGTAAAAAGGGGTGTTGCCAGTAAAGTCAATATGATCTGGGATTCTAATGTAGGGCTTCAGATTGGGTCCCACCCCTATCCTAACAGTTCAGCAGAGGAACTGTCTGCTGTGTGATGAGCAGTCACATATAAGGGTGGATGAGAAAGCATGAGAGATTTCTAAATTAGTCAGATGTTAACTGGGAGGGTCAGTATTAAGACACAATTCACACACACGTTTTGCAATTAGTGTTGATGGGAAAGGAAGTGAAAACATAGAGAGTAATTAAATGTGGCTTTGTTAGATTCTTCTGTTATATGTACCCAGATGTTGTGGGGGCTTCGGCTGATGTTCAGTATTTAAACTGCAAAAAAACACCCAGGAAGACTGAGGTTGTGTTCTAAAATATGTCACTCTTCATAAGCTATTTGGACACAATCAAATGGAAAAAGGTCCTAAGGCTCAGTGACACCTGAGTTGTTTGATGTAAAGGGGGGGATATAGCAGCAAACTGTCTTAGGTGTCTCTATTTCTGTCTCCGTATTTCTAAGGAAAAATAAAGGAATCTCTTCATTTCAGGTTACAAAATAACCCTTCCAGTTTCTGGGAAAGGCTCTGGAAATCACCAGGAAATAATCACCAGGAAGTCTGGCTGACTTCAAGGCAGGGCCTGTTAAGTAGAAAATTGAGATTATATTATATGGATAAGTAGGAAATCACAGTCAGTCAAGGCCCCATAAAGAGAAAAGTTTTGAGTTACTGAAAAAAACTTCAACCCACAATGGCATTCTGTTCTCCCACCTGCTGCTCTGGTTATGTTCTGCTCTGGCAGATGCTATCAATAGGTTTGTCATTTGGTGATGGATCAGGCCTCTGCTGAAACTTCTCTGTTGCCAGAAATGTGTGCCCCTTCTTTCAGTCCAGTTGTGACAGCAGATGAGGAAAGCCCAAGGTGCTGAGCCTGAATGTTAAGGAAGGTGTATTTTTTACTGCTTAGTTCTGCTGTTCTGCAGTTGGCTTGTGTTAGAGCTGATACAAAGATCTGCTGACTATCATCACATGTCTGCCAAGGCTTTTAATCAAGGCTCGGGGCAACAGATGGTATACCAGAAACTACAGAATTATTGTGAAAATGAAAGGAAGAAAGAAATTTCAGAGGAACTGTGTTCCTTTCTGAAGGATGCCGAGTCCTAACATTGTAGGGCAGCATGAGGTGCTTAGGAAGGAAAAGTTGTCTACTTATTAATTAGCTCTGCCTGTGTCCAATTAACTTAAAACCAGGTGAGGAGTGAGAGCTTAAGACATGCAGTTACAAGCAATCATGTCATAAACAGTTTCTCAAGAAGCCATAAAAGCAGTCCATCACTCTGACAATCCTGGCACCATGTGTGTGAAAGACCAAATTCCACAGCACTGGGATGTGCCCCAGGAAAGGACAAGCTACTTGCTTCAAGCCTCTTCTCTCAGCTGGGGATAGATCCACTCTTCCTGCTTATGCCACTGGTCAAGGCTGAAGAGGGGAAGACAAACATGAGGAGAAAAAAAACAACAGGCAGACTTTCATCCCATAAAATAAAAAGCCTCAATATTTATGGTGGGATGGGAGATGTCACCAAGCAGGAGAAAGAGGGAATAATATTGGCAAGGCAGTCAAGCAAGTTCCCATTTCTGCACCTCAAGATGAGGAGGACTCAATGACATTTCTAACAAGTCTGACCTATTTGTCATCTGTGTAGAAAGAGTTTGCATCAGCCTTTGTAGCATGAACAAATATCTCAGGGGTGACACAGGGGTTTGTTTACACACACAGGTGCCAATTAGCAGCAGCTGAAGCTGGGCTTACATTACAACATGAGGAAACCTCTTCACACCTGCTAATGCTCTAGCCATGGCTGGGTAGGGCTGAATACACCTGCAGAGAGTTACACAAATGAGGAACTGTAGAACCCGGGCTGCTGATCTTCAGAGCTGGCAGATGTTCCCAAAGTCACCCTGCTTATATGCTCAGAAACAGATTTAAATTCATTTCATTCACACTGACAATTCAAAATTATGCTCCGCCAAAAAAAAAAAAATCAAATTGTAGCAGCAGGCTGCAGCTTCTGCTGTCCCCTGTCCTCCAACCTGACTTCTCACATCCATATCAGCTGCCAGCACCAGTGTCATGACCTGGATTCAAAGATGCTTTTTAAACCCCTGATTACATGGCCTACTTCCTGGCTATGGAAATGAGGCCAGGTGGATTCTATTTTAAAAGCCTGCTAAAGACCGTGGCTAAAATAGCTGACAACATTACCAGACCACTAGGGCTTAAAGGGTTTCACAGTGCCTCTGTGTCTGAGAGACGTGCTGGCTTTATCTCTGCATTTTATATTTCATTTACCAATAGGACTTTAGGAATCTTACTGGTGTTGTGCCTCTCTCCCCTTCTTGTTCCCAGGCAGTTCCTCCCTCAATGGTTGTGGGGAATCTCCAGACTTTTTACAGACCAGATTGCCTCTAACACGGCACCCTGGCTTTCTTCCACTACCCTACTCCAAAGAAGCTACAAGCAATTTCCAAGTACCCCTAAAACCACAGCAAATTGATGGGAGATGCTCAATGAGAACAAGGTCAGCAGGACTCTCATGAAACTCTCCCCCACAGCAGCTGCCTTTGAAGCATAAGGTCTCAGTTTACTTAGTAGCAGTACAGCTCCTTTCCTTTTCTGCTTTCCTAAACTGTTTCTCAATCCTGATGTTCTCTTTCAGGACATATTCCTGCTTCCAAGTGCCTGCCCACACCACAGCTGAAGCATTAGCTGGGTTTTACCTCCTAAACACAAATAATGCTTCTTATTAAAGGATTTGCAGGACTAGACTATGAGATTGACACATAGCATTTGATCCACTGCAGAGCTAACTGGGCCAGCAGCCTCTGAAGTTGGTAAAAAAGTAAAGGTGGTAGGTACAAGGTATTGTCCCTTTCTTTATGCATGCATTTTTACAGATATGTTTATCAAGCCTAGAATTAATAGAAATATTGATGTGCTTTTTAAAAAGGTTTACAGGGTGGGGAAAAAGTCAAGTTTTCCACTGCCCAGTTTTATAAATAAGCCTTTGCAGAATCACACCTTTGCCTGATTCTCCAATGAGCCTGGCTGACCTTGTGTTCAGCCTGGGTGAAATGGATCAATTAAATGAGATTTAAAGACTTGTGCTTTTATGCTCTTATAGTTTTAACAGTAACAGCTTGGTCTGAGTATATAATGTGCACTTTCCTTCTGATGATGCATTTTTAGAAGTGTGGAAGGAGAAAGTCTGACAAATCCAAATTCTACTAGTCAAATAGTGGAAATGGCTTCCTATCCTGAGGGGGGAAAAGGTGCAGTGGCCAATACTAGCAAAAGACCATTACTGGTATTAGTTAGCAGATCACTGGTTTTACTATGAAGAGTCTTAGTAAATGTGTCTGAATACAATTTTCTTATACGGGCCTCAGCAATGATATAGTGCTTATTCTGGGGATACAAAATCCTACATTTTCCAGGTTTGTTTTTTCGTGGAGGCCGTCCACAAAGGAGCTAAAGAAAGTAGCTTACCTCCTTGCCAGTTTGGCTGCATCTGCTGCAGCACTTCCGTTGACTAGAAGGGACACGTTAGATACCGCACCAGCCAGGAAACAGTCCACAATGCCTTGGTTTCTCCGAGGACAATAGCCGAAGTCATCTCCAGTTACTATTAGCTTCACCTGAAGCATCCTTAGATGTCATCCCTGACAAAAAAAAGTAAAAGGAGGTTAAATCGGAACAGTCGGCAGCCTGTCGATCACAGGCAAACAGGAAAAGAGAGGCTTACCGCGGGCGAACCCAATCGTGACTCAGCCCCTGACTAACTCCTCCTGCTCCACCTCAGCCCGCCGCTGGCTCGCAGCTCGCACAGGGGTAGGATTTGCGTGTGGCCGGCGGGCTCACACCATCCCTGCCTGCTCCTGCCTGAGAGCACCAGCCGTACCCTCCCCTGCGAGGGCAAACCCTTTCGTTTACTTTGTACCTCTGGCGATGAGGAGCGTGCGAAAGCCCAGGGACTTGGTGGAATGATTTAATCGATCGAGGGTGCGTCAGAGGGTCAAATTCCATTCGCAGGCACACCCTCGCCCGCGGTGCCCAGTGAAATGGCACGGGTGCGGATCACCTGAGGCAACCCTGCAGCCGTGACGTCTTTGCGGCCACCGATCCCCGGCTCCATCAGGTGCGGGCCGTGTCCCCGGGGAGAACCGGGACGGAGCAGCCTCGGGCGGCCCGGCCTTCCCGCTGCGGCGGGAGCGCAGGGGGCCCGCCAGCCCTCCTCCCGCGCCCGGGGCGGTGCGTACCTCCGCTCCGGCCCGATCCGGCTCC
>WBNO01022235.1:501807-515460 GCA_013400575.1 Peucedramus taeniatus
GTTTCCCGAGGTTCGTATCCTTGGTGCAGAAGGAAGCGGCAGGCCGGGGATGGGGTGTAGGGGTGGGCTGGAGACGCAGCAGGGACAGGGGGATACTGAGGCCTGTGGGACAGGAAGATGTATCAGCTGCTTTGTGGGCCCTGGAGTCGGGATGTGACAAGGGCTTTGCCCTCGTCCCTGAGGTAAGCCCTGCTCAGTGTCAAGGCCCTCAGCAGTACCTTCCCAGAGTCTGTTCTGGCATCGAGAGTGTTGCTCTGTTGGCGAACACAAAGACCTTGATAGTATTTTTGATAAAGATGGGATGGTGTGAATAGTACCTGTCATGGATCAGATTTTTTTCTTGTGTTCACCATGAACTTTGACAGTTTGCATCTGCTACTGCAAGATGCAGTAGTATCTTCTGCTTCCGTCAGAAAGGTTATTTGGTACCTGCATTCCTTTTTCAGTCGTGAGAGTTAAGCGTCTTGTAAACATGAAGGCATGACAACATTAAAGCAAATTTCTGTAGTTTTCTCATGTCTTTTTGAACTGGGGAAGTGGGATAAGTCTTGTGCCATTTAATTCTATTTAAACAGGAAGTGGGCAGCAGTCAGTGACAGGAGTTGAAGCTTCAGATGATGCCAACAGCTACTGGCGGATCCGTGGGAAGAGTGACAGCAGTTGCCAGCGTGGGACACCAGTGAAATGTGGGCAAGCCATACGACTTACCCATGTTAACACTGGGAAAAATCTGCACACTCATCACTTCCCATCACCACTCTCCAATAATCAAGTGAGTTGGTTTAAATCTTAAGCTTTTGTACAAGTAGTGCATGCTATTGACAATAGTCTCTCCAGTTACTTGGGTGTTTGGAGAATCAGGCTTGAGTACCAGCTGCCAGAGGTAGTGTGTCTGTGCACATCCTGATAGGCTTTTCTACATCTTGTAATGATGTCTTTCAGTTCTTGACAGAGGTAATATAGTATGTGCCAGCATTGGTATTTCACAGTACTTTTAACAAATCTGCTTTTTTTTTTTTTATTTTTCCTGCACCGTTGCTGTTGGGAAAGCTGTTCTGAAATGTTTGGTATTTTCTAGATGCAGGAGATTGAGTATCTCCCTCAACATTGTGAAGATTGCTCTAGAGCCAGGCAACTAGTCATGTGTTATAACATTAGGCATTCCTATGTCCATGTTCCTTGGTGATCCAGTCTATTAATCTCAGCTGTCTTCTTGCTATCCCTGTTTCATTTCACTGTTCATATTTTTCTGTTCTCCTTCTACAGGAAAACTGAACTGCTCTTGCCATCTTATTTATTTATTTATTTATTTATTTATTTATTTATTTATTTATTTATTTTTATTTATTTATTTATAATTTTGTACATATCTAGAAGAGTGTAATTTCTAACTGTAATTCAGCCCCAGAACAAATACTTCTCCAAGATGGAAAATCTCTCATAAATAATGCAATTGTTGGAAAATTTTTGTTGTTAGTCATGTCAGTCTTCCATCAGGCTGTGTAGATAGGTTGTTACATTCAAATTTGGAAGATCTGACTCTTTGTGGAAAATTTATTCTTTCACCATGAGTAAAGTGGCTGAAACAATAAGGTTCAGCTCTGTGTAGAGGTCTAGATAATCTGATTATTAAAAGAAGTGATGGAAAAATAACATTTCAAAATAATTGTTTAAGAGAAGGATTTACTCTGAAACCTTCCCTGGGGTTTCATTTTTCAGTGTAGACACTTCCTATATTGTCATTAAGGTAAGGNTTATTTATTTATTTATTTATTTATTTATTTATTTATTTATTTATTTATTTTTATTTATTTATTTATAATTTTGTACATATCTAGAAGAGTGTAATTTCTAACTGTAATTCAGCCCCAGAACAAATACTTCTCCAAGATGGAAAATCTCTCATAAATAATGCAATTGTTGGAAGATTTTTGTTGTTAGTCATGTCAGTCTTCCATCAGGCTGTGTAGATAGGTTGTTACATTCAAATTTGGAAGATCTGACTCTTTGTGGAAAATTTATTCTTTCACCATGAGTAAAGTGGCTGAAACAATAAGGTTCAGCTCTGTGTAGAGGTCTAGATAATCTGATTATTAAAAGAAGTGATGGAAAAATAACATTTCAAAATAATTGTTTAAGAGAAGGATTTACTCTGAAACCTTCCCTGGGGTTTCATTTTTCAGTGTAGACACTTCCTATATTGTCATTAAGGTAAGGATGTTCAACTATCATTGTGGGGCTTTGTTTTGTTTGGAGATTTTTTTAGCACTTTTTGCTCAGATTACAGGTTGGAGTTTGTTGGCACTTTGTGTTCAGATTGTCTGGTAGAACCTTACTGCATCTGGCTTCAGTAACTGTTGACAAAGCAATACAGCAACACTTCTTTCCCCACCCCTGTCTTTGAACTCTGCTGAGTTTGCGGTTGATGTTTGTGTGTCCTGGAAGTGTTTGCTTACACTTTCACTTCAGGAAGCTTGTGTCTCTAACAGGAAGTAAGTGCCTTTGGGGATGATGGCGAAGGCGATGACCTGGATTTCTGGATTGTGCAGTGCAGTGGGACTTACTGGGAGCGGGAGGATGCCGTGCGCTTCAAGCACGTGGGGACTGAGGTGTTCCTGTCCATCACGGGGGAGCAGTACGGCCACCCCATTAGAGGCCAGCGGGAAGTTCATGGCATGCCTGCTGCCAACCACCACAACTATTGGAAAGCCATGGAGGGAGTCTTCATCAAACCCAGTCTGGACCCTGCAAAACATGATGAGCTCTGAATTGACACAGGATCCAAAATACTTCGTTGGACTCCAGTGTTTGGAGATGCTAATCCTTGGTCGCTTCTAAGTCCTGCCTTGCCTGAGTGACTGATTTTCTGTGTTACTGAAGGGGCATTAGTTCATTCTAGGAATGCAGCACTTCTGTGGGGAATGGCTTCTGCCAAGTTCAGCCACTGGCATTTATTTGGTGAAATCCTTTCTGAATTTCCAAGCTTTATTGGTGAAACTAGTTCATACATCTGTTAGGTTTTGTTGTCATTTGTTTGCTTGTTACTTTTTCTCAAATTTGAAGGAAATGAAAAAATGAAAGTAATACTTTTCTCTAGTCTCAAGTACAATAAAACTTTGTATTTTGTAATCTTTTTCCAGCTATAATTAAATATTTAGAAATTGATTTCTACATCCTAGTGAAAGAATGTTATTGGTGAGGAGATGGATTGATTGTAGAAATGGAAAAATGGTTCTGAAATATGGTGGTTTTTGAATGACTTGCAGTCAGCTATTCAGTCTTTAAGTTAAAAAAAAATCCATTTGAAAATTGCATCCAATGTCTTATGAGAGTTTCATTCCGCATTGTATTGGAAGACTTGAAAATATTGTGTATGTTGGAGTAAGAAGACAAAATTTTAATAGTTTTGCTTTGTCCAAGAAATTCATATGTTCTAGTAGTGGTGGTACAGCTGATTGTCCATTGGTAAGGCTGCTCTGCTCTATGAACAGGTGCAGAAAACTGCTGCTTGCTTAATTGATATTAGAATTTTACAGAGTTTCTTATGATGTAAAGGAACAGTTAAATTTGGCTTACTTCTGTGTCACTCTACAAGATCAGTATGACAATCCAGGTGAATAAATAGTGGGGTATACACCTATGTGGGGGTTTTGTGTGTGAATCCAGAAGAGCAAAAAAAATCTGAGACAATGATTTGTTTGTGGATTTCTGACGGAGTGGTATGCACTGGAGTGCTAGCAAGGAGTCTTCACTGAACAAGTTAAGAATTTCTGTATTCCTCTGTGAGAAGAAATTAATTCTTCAGTGCATTTTTTACTCAGTGTTACTGGAGATACTGATTAAAATTCAAAATACAGTTTATTTGTGATTTTGTCTCAAATTTAAAAGCTCACTGAATGAGTGAGAAGTCAGAACATTCAGGTGTTCTTGTTTCCATGTGTAAATAGTTTACTGATTACAGTGTTCATTAGTCAATCAATTAAAGAAGCAGGGAACTGATTTACTGCTCTCACAGCTCCAGTCAGGAGCTGCAGTGTTGCTGTTGTGTTGAGAGGTGCAGAAGGCAGTTGAGTTCAGCTTTACAAATCCAGCACGCTGCTCTGTGCACCTCATGCAGGAGTGCTGCCCAGGCTGGCTCCAGGCTTTATTTAAGGATTTCCTGCTAGGGAAGATCTGTCCAAACCCTATGGAGCAAGGAACCTCTATAACAGTATTTCTGTGTACCTTGCTATTTTTCTTCAAATAAAAAGGTAAGAATGTTTTTCTAGTAATTTTACTTGCATGTGTGTATTTAAGCATTGCAGGCATTTTGGAGATTTAAGTAGACTGGCTTTTGCTGTTTTGTATTAGAGGTAAACTTTCCTGTGATTAATATTTCAGGTTCACTGATACTCCTGACTAATTAATATTGAGGTTGTAGCTATAAAAGGATAACTATTTAAAAACAAACCAAACCTGCATAAACAAGCTTTTCCTTTATTAAGGAGAGCTTTTCTTTTGAAGGTGGTCTATACATAAACACAAAAAATGTGATAGTATTTGACAGGAGGAAGAAATAGTCTTGGCAATGAGTTCTCTAAGAGCTAAAATGCTTCGTGCCTACACCATATGGGTTTAGTGTTTGTGCACCTGTGGAATACTAAATTGGCTGAGAAGGGGTAGAGCTGTGGGGCTCATCTCTGTCTGTGTGCCAGGTATTATCCCCACCCAATGATTGTCTGTGCCTGGATGTTTCTGTTCCTGGCAAAGGTGGTTTTCAGTCTTGTTTATTATGCTTGAATAGGATCTCACTGGACCTTTGTCTTTCTGTTTTGGATTTGAACTAAATTGGTTTGGTGAGGATGTGAAACAACTGACTTTTAGTCCTTATTGCTTACTTTCTTATGTTCTGTTTTGAAAAATATTTGTACCTTTTGTTCCTGAAGAACCAAGCTGCCCCACACAAATATACCCATGGATGCCTTATTTAAAGACATGTTCAACAATATTCCTGTGAACTGATTTTCCTCCACTTCTGATTCTGACCGAAGTGTAAAAGTCACTTAGCCTTAATATTTCACTTGGGCATGTGTCACAATAGTTGGGGGATTTTGTTTGGTTGGTGTTTTTTCCCCTAGTTTTTATTGGTAAGTGGTGTTCTGAAGGACTCTCAAATAAGGCTGGTTGAAGTACACCTTACTTTGGAAAGGTGTAATATAGTACTTCAAGAACTACTGGTACTCCTAGCATGCTGAATTCTGGCTGCAAAAGTCATGTTAATGTAGGAAGTGCAAAAATTATAGCTGTGAAAAATGATGGCTTGTGCTCCTGTGCAAGTACTGAGATTTCAGAGTGTGATTCAGGTGTTTTGATTTACTTTGGCTGCTCATAATTCAACTTTTCAGTCCTGCCCCCATGGGTGAGGATTAGAGACTTAGAGAATCTGTTTTGGTATTGCTGTGTGGTGGTGTTTGTTTTCCATATGATTTAATCATCTGCCTAAAGCTGTTGGGGCTCTAGGGTAAAACATGAAATACTGAGAGATGCAGATACAGAAGCTGGGAATGCTGTTTTGTTTCTTTATTTTCCTTTATTTTAAAGTGATAAATTTTATACCGCCTCTCAAAATTCTCTGAATGCTTCAAGGTTAAATGAAACCTGTTTTTTTTTTAATTTCTGATGCTAGCAGAAAATAATTCTTTCAAATAAGAAAGAACAGGTGCTTTCCTGTTTCTTGCTTTTACTACAAGAACTCTCTGAAAAGGTGCATCAGTGTTGTGTTGTACTCTTCCTTTAAGAAACCAGAAAGGCTTTTGGGGAAAGAATTAGAAGGATCTGTATTTATAATTGTTCTCAGCGGGAATAGTTGCTAGTCAGTCTTTGAAATCTGTCAAATAGTGCATTTTACACACATGTATATATCTAGTTCAATATGAAATGACAAAGAGTTCCTTAGATATGTTAATTTCTAGGCAAATGTGTGCCTACAGATATTTTACTCTATTTCTGGAAGCTCTTTAAAGCTCTGTACAACTGCTCCACATATGAACACTTGCCACACATTTTGACTTTTTAATCAGGATGAATGAAACCTGGGTTTAGTTCTTCCAATATGCTGGAAAGGATGTGTTGCTCATTGATTCTTCATTCTGAATGTTGAGGCTAAATATAAACCAGTGTTTGTATTTAAATGGTATAACCATAATTTAATTTATTGTGTTTAGGAGTACTAATTTGGTATATCTGTTCTTATTAGGTTAAATTAACAAATCTTTTTAAAGAGGAAAAAAATGCAAAACAAGTCAAAACAAGCCTGTAACAATCACTCTTAGTCAGCAACATTTTTAAACCTGTTAGTTTTGCTGAATCTTCTCTGTCTTCTGCCTGCCTTCCCCAGCACTGGAGCAGTAGCTGACACTGTAGATGTACCACGTTTCACACCTGGCCTAGACAGAGGCTGAACTGTGGCAGTGTCTTCTTCCAGCAGCAGCATCCTGCTGGTGTCTGACTCCCTGCTTAGCATCTTTGCTGCCTCTTTGCTGAATTCCCTGCTGGCAGCTGAGAACTGGCTGAGAGCCTGTCAGACATTTGTGTATGTAGGGTGTCTGATGCTAATGCCCCTCTTTCCTAGTTTTGAGTTTGCATCTGTGCCCTTCTGGTTTTGCAGTTTTCTCTTTTAAAACATCTCCTGTAATCCAGCCCTGGGCTATCAATCAATTATCTCTGATAATTAATTGCTTAATAACATGACTTTCATCAGCTGCCTTTCAGGAACTCAGGTGTTTGGGGTTACAAGACAGCACTTGTGGTTGTGTTGTTTAGTTTTTTAAGGAAGCAAGAAAAGTTAAACAGGAATACTTGAAGCTAAGGAAGTGCTTTTCTCTTCACTTTGCTTGGTTCTATCCTGTGGGGTAGGAAGCATAGGGGATGGTTTTCTTCCTCAAGGAAGAATTAAACATTCCTTACCAACCTGGAGTTACATAGGAAACACAAGGTAATTTGAACATTTCCTTAGGGTTTATTATGCATGCAGGTCACAAACAGTAATAAACTTTTAGCATTTTGGAAAACCTTAGAACTCTAAAGGTGTTTCATACCTCTTCCTTTTCCTTCCAGGAATATTCTAAGCATCTTAGCTCATGTTTATAAATTCTTTGGTAGGGTATGTGGTATTTACACATAATAATTTCGTATTATTTTCTGTGCAAAAGAGGAAAACCCAGCATTAGCTCCTTCTCATCTGTTTCCTGAATCAAACTTGCTGTAATTGCAGTAATGTGTGGGACTTGATTGAGACATGGTCAGCCAATTCCTCTGAGGACAGTACTGGTTTATTTTGGGTGTGTATGAGCAAGGAGGGAATATAGTGAGTACCTTGAAAAGTAGACTTCAGCAGCTGCACTGTTCAATGCTTCTTTCTATTTAAATTGCATCAAATTGAAGTGATTATAAAAACCTTTTTTACTATATTTGGTATTGTGCTAATTCTAAATTTGCATAAAGTTCTCAGTGGAATCCTGTGATAGCTCTGATACTGATTCAAGCTGCTGTTCTGTGAGGGATTCATCTGTCTCCTATCCTTTGGGAAAATGGTGTCCTGCTTCATTAGGATAAGAAGAGTTAGAAGCTGTATGACATCTCAAGGGTCCCAAACCCTTAAAAAACACATTACAAATTAATCAGAATGTGTACAAGTGGTAAAGCAGTGTGATTACTTCCTATGTGCTTTTTTAAATTGTAAAAATAATGTGTGGGTGCTGGCTTTGGCTGTGTGGAGGACTGTCGAGCTTTGGCTCGGATCTATGGCTCTTTGCTTGATCCTCATGATGGTTATGTGTTCATCCACCTCAGCTTCATTTTCTGGGAGTACTCATTGTTAGTACAAGTGTATGCTGTACTGAAAATCTAAGTAGGTGGGGTGAAGTGAATCTAAGTGCAACTCAAACCACAGCTGTACATAAGACGCAGTAGATGCCCGATGTTGTTATTTTTCTTCTGCTGATGCCCTCACACCTCCACCTCTGCCTGCCTGGCAGTCCTGCGGCTGCCTGGCTTGGCCGGTGCCCGCAGACAGGCCCTACGCGAGAGCTTCTCTTCTGTGCGCTTAAATGGTGTGGCTACTCTGTCCTGCCTAGGGAACAGCCCTGTGGATGAGTTGTATAAAAACTTGCGTGGGGTGGATGCGAGCAGGGCCGTTCTGAGGTGAAAGGGGCGGGCGCGTCTCGTTCTCTCGGTGCTGGAGCCGGGAGCGGCGGCCGCTAGTCAGCGCTGCTCCTCCGCCTTCCGCGCCGCTCCCCGGCGCTGCCTGCCTGCGAGCCGTGTGCCTTTGGCAGCCCGGCAGGGTTTCAGCAGCACGGCTTTGATCGCCGCAGATTTATACTCTTCGGGGGAAAACAAATAACATCCGCTTCCCCCGCGTTACACTGCTAAGGGCGATCAGCTGCTGCAAGACCGCCCATGCGGCCGTGCCTCCTTAGGTGCGCTCTGCCAAGTCATGTACTGCTCGGTTATTAGAAGGGAAGTTTAAAACATTAGCATAAGCTCTGAAGCGGTGCTTCAGGCGTTTCTGTTTACTATTTTTCTTTAGGATCGTTGAAGTGCGGCCAAGGATGAAGTCTGTTTGCTTACAGAGTACATTTAAGACAATTATCTGTATTGTAAAATTAAATACCGGTTTCTGCTCGGTGGGGAGAGAAAACGCACAAAAGGATCGTTTAAAGGGAGCTCTCCTTGTCCTGTCATGTACAAAAAACCGCATTGCATTTCGCAACATCTCGACAGTAAAAGCTAAAACGAAACGATCTGTTCCTAACTAGAATAGGCTGCACGTCAGTGGTAGTTACAGGAACACCTCTTATCTCTAACGTAGCTCACCTGGCTCTTCTCGGCTCTTGCTGGACCGCTTTTCCTGGAGCAGATCCTGTGCCATCCGCCGAGGATTCCCTTTGGCATGAGGATGAAAGCCGAGCTGCCATCTCTTACCGACACGGTATCGGTTTGCGAGCCTTCGGCTGCGAGATTTCTCCCAGCCATCCTGCGGGGAATGCAGCTCGCGCTGGCTTCGTGTGTCACCCACATCGCGCTCCACCAGCCGTCCTCATTGGGGACAGCAAGCGGCGTGTCCAGCTCCCCTTCCTACCAGCGCAGTTATTGCCGAGGGCTTTGTTCATGTGCCAAAACAGCGTAATTTTTTTTTTCCCTGCATGTCTGCCTGGCGGTGCAATTTGGGTTTCTCAGCATCCGCCGCCTGCCGATATTCTTTCGTGTCTAGCGGAAAGATGCTCTCGCGCAGGAGCCTTCAGGGATTCCGGATATCAGTATTTGCGTGTCAGCCGCTGCTAACGGCGATCCTTGGGTGCTGGCAGGAGACCCTCATTCTCGTAGCGAAATTGTTCTCACGGCTCACTCTCCCCCGATCCCTCTCCTCTCTGCCGGCCACGATCGGCGTCTCTTTATTCAGCCTCGCCCGCCGCAGCGGGGCGTGGAGGGAGCGGGGAGGTCCCACGGTGTGCGCCGGCCCCGCCGGAGCCCCCGGCTGCGGGCAGAGCCCGGGCCCCGGTACAGCCTGGGCGCGGCGCGTCTCCCATGGAAGAGCTCCTCGGCGGCTGGGCGCGGCAGTGCTTGGCCGCAGGGCTGACGCCCAGGGACAGGGCTGCGTTGGGCAGCGCCGGTGTCCGATGGGTCGGCGGAGAGGGCGATTCCTCCGCTGCCTTCACCCGACTTCCTCTGGCCAGGCGGCAAGTTTAAAGCCCAGTAGCTCAAGAGCCCAAAAGGCTGCAAAACCGAATCGTTGTGCCTTCTTGTGCTGAGAAAACACAGCGGCGACTCGGCCAGTACCTGCCCGGGAGAGGGAGCTGACAGGCTCACGGGAGCCCTGAGTGCTTATCCCGCATCAGGGACGCCCGGAGGCCTTCGTGCTTACGGGTGCTCTAACCGTGCTTTTATATGGCTCGTGAGAGGGCTTCCGGCCCTGTCCGGCTGCTGACGCTGTGAGAGAAACACGCCGTAATGCATTCTCAGCAGTTCCCATCTAGTACGAACCCATCTAGCTCGGTAACTGGCTTCGGCGGGCACACGAAAGGTGATGCGGGAAAATAATCACATAGGCACTTGTTTAATCAACTGTCTACTCCGCTTGCATCCTCCCTGCTTGTTCAAAACGGGAAGGGTCATGACGCGTGCCAGCAACATCTTACGCTGGGCTAGCGTTGAGTGTGCTTGTTGGCTCAATTGCCAAAAAAGAAGAGCTCTTATAGCATTAAACCTGTGTGGGTAAAACAGACCTCGAGAAGTGCAGAATGCAAGGCTTCTCCTGAAATTGCACCCAAGGGAGCACCATCTGCTCTCTCTTGCAAATATTATACTTTTGAACACATTACCTCTGCCTTCGCTGGGTGCGGATGTGCAGATGATTACTGTCGAGCTGCAGGCAATTTTCTATAAAGCTGCACAGCAAAACACGCTTATGTTGTGCTGCGTTTCCTCAGCAATACAAACCCACGGTGAGATTGGCTCTCATTCGAGCTTAGAGACTTCGGTCTCAAGGGCAAAATTGTTTAAAATGTTAAAGTATTTGTCTCTCTCTATGTGCGCTGTTTTCCCTCATTATATGGGCGGCTGTTTATTGTGAGCAATTAACTGAAATCTTGCTTAAGAAATACCAGCAGCCTCGGAGCCCCTCGGTCTCGGCTCTGGGGGAAAAGTGCTTCATGGCGCCCCTTAGGAAAACTGCCATTCCCAGGGCTGAAGCCGGGCGCCGGAAGAGAGGAGAGATGCTGCTGGGCAAGGGGCGGGGAGGGGCGATCCGACCGGCGGGGACAGATTCGGTCTTTAAGGGGTAAATTGGCAGCAGGGAGGGCACAACTTCCCTCCTCCCTGCTCGAAAAGGTAGGGGTACTTGTGATTTTTTGGAAGCGGCAGCTGGAGTTGAAGGGACACCGCCCTCCGGGAGAGCCAGGAGTGGATGGCAGAGAAAAGCCTGAGAACCCTTCCAAGACTGGAAATTTGACAGAGCAGCTTTTTTCGGCTTCCTCCCCAGGGACACCCGAAAGCGGAACCGGGGAGCGCGTGAACCCCGCAACTCTTGTTCTGCCGGGGCGGGGCGGTGCGGTCCCGAATGTGGGGAACATCAGAACAAAGTGAATGTGCGTGTCAGTGACGGAGAACCAGGGTTTCCGAGCCCGGCGGTGCCCGGCAGGGCAGGGGCGGGGGCTGCGTGGGGCAAGGCGCAGGCGTGGAGCGGGCTTACAATGGGAGCTGGCCAGGGGAGGGTGGTTCAGCATCCTCAGCACGAACCTGCCGCCGGGGCGGCTCCTGCTCTGCCCACAGCACGCTCCTGGTTGGGACCCCGCGGCGGAGCTCCGGCTGCGGAGCTTGCGGCGGCTGCGTGTCGGGGCACTGGCCCCACCGGGGAGAAGATGCTGGGAAGGCTGGTGCTGAGCGGGATGCTACATTAAAAGATGCTTTGAAGGGAATATAATAATAAATGCAGAGTGTCGCTTTTCTTTCCAACCTGCTTTCTGCACTCTTCTGCATAGGAAAGTTGCCCGATCTAGATCGTTCTTGTCAGAAAACCACCTTAACACTAGATCATATTTTCTTATATCTGTCGCCTTAAGAAACCGAAGGAAAAGTAATCGGTTTTCAGTCTGAGACTCTGTGCTATAAAATGAAAGAATTCCTTAGTACTTAACCTAAAATAGAATTCCATCCTCATAAAGTGTTAGCTGAAGTCCAGGGATCTTTTGGAATGAATAGGTAGAGCTATGCTTAAGGTACTGAACTGGAACTGATGAGCAGTACTCAGTCTGTAGGTGCAGAACTGAGTGATCCCAAAAACGTGTTGGTGCTTCTTTGTCCCATCCGGGAGAGGAAATTACAGGTTTTCTTTGCCTTGTCTGTGAGCAGTGCTCTGGGTTCCGGGGCAGGTGTCCAAGAAGCCAGCAGGAAGACTGGGTGCCATGCCCAGGGCTGCCCAGGTGTATCCCTGCACTGCCCAATATTCTTCTCCCGCAGCCCCGCCGAGCGGCGGAAGATCACCCGCTGCCTCTCTGCTGTGGGCTCCTCGGAGCAGGTTAAAATGGCGACGGCCACCCTGTCCCTCGAAGGCAGGGACTTCTGCTGTCCCTGTCCGGCTGTCCAGGGGCTGTGGGGTGGCCGGGCGCAGGTGGGAGCCTGGGCACGGCCGCTGCCGCCCGGCTGAGGGAGGCTGGGTGCTCTGCCGGAGCCGGCCCCTCTTTGGCCCGGGGGGCTGTGGCCCCGGCTCGAAGCTGCGGGGTGACAGGGGTTCCCCACGCCTCGCAGCCCTTCTTCGCCCGGTGATTTCGCCGCTGGGGCTGACCGGCTGCAGGTGGGAGATTCTCACTCACTTCTTTGAGGGAAATACAGCGAAACACAGTGCAGGGACGCAGCCCCAAGCTCCCCGGAGGGCCTGGGAGGTGCTTTCCCGACAGCACGGTCGGAGCTAGCAGCGGGCTCTCTCCAGGCTGGTCTCCGGGGCATTTATGTGCATCAGTGGATTTCAATTGAAGAGAGAAGAGCCAGGGAAGGATGTTCTTGGATTACGGGCAAAGGTGTTTGGGGCAGAGATAGTCGGAAATGTGTGACTGAATAGCCTGAACAATACTTACTCCTGCTGTGTCGTCCCCCCTCCCCCCCCCTCCCCATAAATTATGTTTATTGTGTGTCCCCAAGTTAATAAAAAAAATTCAAGACGTCTATGTCGAGAAGTTGTTTTAGCCAGTGTCCCCTTTGCCCCCGCTCTGAGCCTGTCCTCCCCGTCTCTGCTGGGACTGGCGAACGTGACTTTTCGCGTCAGCCTTTCACAGAGGGAAAGGCAGTGGCTTCAAACAGACCTTCCCCGACGGAAGAGGGGCTGCCCTCTGCCTCCCTATGTCACGGGCGGGGGGGAAATCCTCAGGCTTGAAGCCTTCCTTTCGGTCAGAGCCTGCGAACAAAGCGGCGGGACCGACTGTCAGCGGGGTCCTCTCGTGAGCTGCGAGCCAGAGGCCCTGGGACCCCCGAACGATCGGTTTGGGGGGGCCGGTTTCACCCGGCTGCAGCTNAGCCCGGGCGAGCCTCCCCCCGGCCCGGGGAGCCGCTCCGCCGCCGGAGGGGCAAGGCAGGCTGGGGCTTTACCCCACCCGCTGTAGGGCCGAGACCCATTCAGTCAGGTAGTCCAGGCTTTAAAGAAGACCCCTTACCCACTGTCTTCCATAATACAGGATGCAAGCGGAAAAACAGTTAAAACAGTTCGGCTTCACTTTTCCCGATTTAAGTACTATCCTGATTCTCCCGCCCCTAATTAAATTATCTTCTGCGGGTTGTGTGTGNCTGCCCTCTGCCTCCCTATGTCACGGGCGGGGGGGAAATCCTCAGGCTTGAAGCCTTCCTTTCGGTCAGAGCCTGCGAACAAAGCGGCGGGACCGACTGTCAGCGGGGTCCTCTCGTGAGCTGCGAGCCAGAGGCCCTGGGACCCCCGAACGATCGGTTTGGGGGGGCCGGTTTCACCCGGCTGCAGCTGTCGGGCTCAGCCGGCTGCGGTGCGCTGGCCTTTGCCGAGCACCGAAAACGAGCCCCCGGCACCGAAAGCCTTCCTTCCTGCCGGCGGCAGCGCGGCTGGGGCTGCCCGTGCCGCTCGCCGGCCGCACGGGTGCTCGCCGCGCCGTCGGGGCA
>WBNO01022235.1:516012-531521 GCA_013400575.1 Peucedramus taeniatus
ATTGGTTGTTTTTTTTTGGGGGGGTGTGTATGGTTGGTTTTTTGGGTGTTTATTTATTTATTTATTTGTTTTGATTTTTTGGGGTTTTTTTTTTGGTGTGTGTATGAGATTTCGAGGGATGGGGAGGAGATTCGTGGTTCTTTGTTTTCTTCTTCTTTCTTAAGTTTTCTTCCTGTAACTTCCTGTAAAAATTTACCTTTCAGTAAGGTTGTCTGTACATGAACAGGGAAATGAGAGGGAGAGGGGATCTGATCAGAGAATTCGGACATTCAACCAAAAAGCCTCTTTCACTTGCTCCAAAAACTGCTATAAATGTCCTAAGTTAATCACTTGGTGTTTGGGGTTAGGCAGCGAGAAAGCCAGAGCTTTGTTTCTTCTTGGTGTCTGCAACAGCTTGCACACGAAGGGGACCTCCATACTTCTCTAGGGTTGGTGAGAGATCCCCTTTTCCTTCAGAATGGGAAGTTTTTTATTTTCTCCTCTCAGAACACAGCCTACCTTTTGTTTGAATTTTTCAAAATAATTTAGGGATGTGTAAAAGGTGTATCCGCTATGAAAAGAAAACCAAGTAACAGAATCTTGTGCTGGAGGGCTGTGTAAACTCAGATGGCCATCACCCCAACCTTGTTCTGAAATATGACAGGAATTCACAGTGGTAGAACAAACCAGTTTGCTTCTAGCACCGTGTGATGGTGCCTTTTGTAGTCAATGTAACTCCCCATAGCTTCTAATTGGGCAAACTGCTCACAAAGACATAGTGGCTCCTAACAAAGGTGTTACTTCTTATATCAGTGTTTGAGGAAGGCAGGGCTCTGCTATTTGTTGCAGTAGTAGCAGGGTGACTCTATAAAATATTTGACTTGTTACATTCATGCAAAATGATAGATTCAAGTTTGCACCATGACAGCAGCTTACCCCTGTCATCTGATGGCTCTGTGTCTCAAGATGTTTAAAAGGCTCAACTATCTCCCAGGTGAGTGAGTAAGCAGGAATTTTACAGAGTCGGTGTCTGATGCTGAGCCCAGGAACTGTACCTAGTTTCATGCAGTGCCACAGAGACTATTTTGGTTTGCCCCAAGGAACTTCCATTCTCAATTAGCCACCCACCCGCTGTTCTGCTAGTTCCTTATGGCAGAGATCCCTGCCCATGGAGCTTCTGGTGACAATACACTAAAGAGAAGAGCACTGTTTTAAAGCTCTGATGCTTTGAGACTTTCCTCCCCATCTGTTCACTTCTGAGCAGAGGGATGCATCCTTTGCAAGAATGCAGGGCTGCTAGATCCAAGCTTTGCCTGGGGAAGCTTTCCATTCCCAAAAAGGGTTTAGCTGGAGTCTCAGAAGTTGTGTACAGATTTAGCCAGGCTTCAGCTGAAAAGCTGGATAGATAATGCCATTGTCAAACCTCCAGTGGAGCAGTTTGGCCACCTGCTACTCCCTTTAGATGGAAACAGGATGTTTACTGGGGGGCTTTTCAGGAAGAGAATGTACTTTCAGGTACCCCATCTGAACAGGTTTCTCTGGAGGAGTTAACAGTGTACACCTTTTTTCCTGATCAATTACAGCTAGGATATAGATTTTTTTTTTTTTTATATGCTTCATCCTCTTTCTTAGCACTTAGTTTGTTGTAATTGCCAGAACATGTCCTGGTCAGTCTGTGCTGAAATGAATTCTGAGGACTGGATGTGGAGCAGTGGCAGGATATGGCCCTAAAGACCAGCTGTTTGTGCTTCCTGCAGGGAAGTGGCTGCCTGTGGCAGCCCTTCTAGAGGCAATGTACACCCTCTGCTGCAGTGGAGCGAGCACAGTGCAGATCAGCAGATCTAGGGAAAAAATTCTATTGTGCCTTGGTTTTCAGTAAATATGCTATGAGCTACCTAGTGGTATTAGGTCTAATCATAGCCTCAAAGCTGCGGCTGGATTTATGTTGATCACTTTAAAACAAATCTCACAGATATATTTAGTAGAAGAATGTGTAAAACCCCAACCCCCAAATGGTATTATGTAACCAATACAGTATTTAAGTGCCCCCTGTGTAAACTAAGTGAAAAGCCTGCTGTTTGCTTTCTTTGCCTCTGTTGTGTATTGGTCAACCGAAGCCGGGTGCTCTGTTTGCTGTTCTGATTACTATTTTAAAAGGAAAGATCCATAGGATCATGTTATCCAGAAATTGAAAAAGAGTTAAACCCCTCTCACTGGGCTTAAGAGAGAGGTCTGGGGTCGAATGAGAGCCCTCTCGTGGGCTACCCAGGGGTGTCTATTGCCAGGGGAGCTTGTGCCATTTGAAAGCACACGCACATCAAGGATACAGCCCCACACAATGTACTTTGTCTCTTTATTTTGGCATGTGTGGTGCAGCCGTTGTCAGTGGCCTCTGCAGTCTCAGCCACAGGGTTCAGCTGAGCTCAGCAAAGATGAAGATGTGTTAGTGTAGGGTCAAGGAGATGGTGGGAGCTAGTGGAACAACTGGGAATGTTGCTGCTGCTGCTACATCTAGACCTGATATCTGGTGGAAACAAGAGGTGGATTTCCTCTTGCTTTGAACCAAGAGGAGTTTGTAGGCTTTCCCCCTAATTTACTGTTATTGATCTGCCATCAGCTCCTTGCCCGGATAAATCCTTTATTCAAGGTGCTGGATCTTAGGAGCACAGTGGTTTCCCATTATTGTTATAATCTTTTGCCAAAGAGAGATTCCCCCTTCTCAGTAATGCACCAAAGTGGAAGTAATCGCTCTTTTTTCTTCTTGCATTTGTCCTTTCCTGTTTCATTCACCGATTGAAAAATGGCTAAAGAGCAGCCCCCATTTCACCTCCCCTTTTCCCTGATTGACTCAGCAGCTCCTGGGACAGAGAGAGGAAAGGGGCCTCGAGGTCACAACCTTCACAATCTTCAAAGCCCCTGCCGCTTCCAGCAGCTGTCACAGCTCTCACTGACCATATCCCCAGAAGGTCAGCAAAAAAATAAACACTGGGGCCCGACAGGTCCCCTTCTCATGCAAACTGGCCATTTCCCTCCCCAGCTCCCATTCCATGCATAGATTACACATTGGAGACCCCCTTGGATTTTCACAGAGCTATGCAAGAGCAAAATGCCACAGAAAATAAAAGCAGAAGGGCTTCCTGGGCAGGCAGGGTGGGAAAAAGAAAAGCAGCTTCCTGAGCTCTCCATGCCCACCCACAGGCTGCTGCAGCCATTTTGTGTGCGCAAAGCCTGAAGGTGAAGCTGGGGAGGGGGCTGACTTTTCCCTGGGAGAAAGACTGCAGGGAAGGATTCAGCTTTTGTATCTGCTTGTGCATGTGAGGGATGGAAGATAGAGGGAACCCAAAAGAAATAGGAAATGAAGCGTAGACTGTAAAAGCCTTTTCATCAGGATTAGATTGCATCCCTCTCCGACAGCCAGCCTGCTTTCTGCACTCACCTTCCTCTGCAAAAAGTCATGATGAAGCAGAAATAGTGCCAGGGAGAAGCACAGGTTCAAAAGGCCAGAGCAGGAAGGTCCTTTGCTAAGGAAATACCCCTCCCCAGCCCTCTTTTATAGAAGTATCCATTTCACCATGACCACTAATAATCAAAGGGCTATTTCCTGGCCTTCCCAGATGCAAAGCACTGTTCTCATCTCCATTATTGCAAACCCTTCCCCTCCCACCCCACACTCACTTCCCTACCGTGCTCCCCCATGGCTGAACCCAGCACTAGGGCACGACTCGAGTTTTTCAGGCTCCACAGTGAAGGAAGATGCTTGTTTCCTATTCGCATTTTCGGCCTCTTCCCCGCAAGACCAAACGGGTGAGCAGCACACGGGATCGCAGGGCAAAAACTCGTCGAGGGGATTTTTATCTGCGAGGGGCTGCCAGGGAGGCAGGAGGGGCTGCTGACCTGCAAGAAACCCCCAGGAAGAAAAGGCAGGGACAGGGGACTCGGGGGTCACTTTTATTTATTTGGCGTTGGCCGGGTACAGCAAAGGGGCTGCCCCAGGCCGTGCGGCCGGGGCCGGCGGGACGGGGAGCGGCGGCGGGCCCGGGACGAGCGGTGCGCGGAGCCGCTCACCTTGTCCTGCCCCTGCGCGCACGCTCTCCGCCGCTGCGTGTTTAAACAAAGAAAGTTGCACAACCAAAGTCCGTCCGTCAGTGTCGTGTGTATCCCCTCCGCCCCGTTAAGGTGGCTCTCGGGTGCGGCGGGACGTCCCCGTCCCCGCGCGCTGTCACCGGCTCNGACGCCCTTTCATTATTGCACTGCTCGCTGCGACCGTGACAGTAGTGCAACAGGGAAAGAGGGGCAGCCCGGCCGGTGGTCCCAGCGCTGACACAGCAGCTGCGGCGGCTGCCGGGCTGGGGGCACAGAGGGAGAGCCCGAGTGGGGTGGGAAGATCCTGGCTTTGTCCCCGAGCTGGCCGCCTCCCATTGGAATGATGCTGGGGGGCAGCTCAGGGAGGGGAGTTAAACCGAGGGTAGCGGCAGCCGTACAACGGGGAGGCAGCGGGCACGGCCCCGTAGTATGGCTCCGGACCCTGGCCCGAGCCCCGCCGCCCCGGGGAGACGCGCTGCAGCGGCCCCGCGGCAGCTCCGCCGCGCCCTGATCCGGCCCTCAGTCCCCTCCCACCACCCCTTTCCCTGGGCCCCTGAGGTCCCGAAAGGGACCGCGGGGACCACCTGAAATGGAAGGCAGGGCCACCCACTCGGCCATCCCGGCTGCTGTCAGCCCCCAGCTGATCCTCACAAAGCGGAGAGGAGATTTAACACCCCCATCCCTGCTTCGTTCCCACGTACCTCAGAGAGCAGCTCTCGGGAAGGGCCGGAGGCAGTGGCCGGCCCCGCTGTGCCGCCCGACCCTGGAATAGCCCCGGGTGCGGGGCACGGTCGCGGAGCCCGGCGGGCCGCACTCGCCGGGCAGAGGCATGAGCTTTGTTTCGCCGAGGTTATTGGGATTAGAGCCTCGGCCTCTTTGTGCTGTGCTCTGCTTTGCACCACACTGGTTTTCGGGCTGGGATCAGGCACAGAAACAGCAAGTATGGCTATGTATCTCCTCCCATCCTTTGGTGGGTGTTTACATCAGTATGTAATATAGACACCCTTCAAACGTCTCAGAACTCATACTATTTTAAAAAGGAACCATGATGGGTTTCTCTGGTTTCAATCACTGCTTGTGTTTTAAACACGAAGCCGTTTTGAATCCTGTGTGATAGCATCAAAAATATGCCCATTACTCACAACCTGAGTCACCAGAATAGCACAATTATTTGTCACAAATAACATCTCTGTACAATTACTCGCCTATCTAACAACACTCAGAATTTCACAACTTTTCCCTTAACTCGATGGGCATATGGGATTATTTTTTCCTGCTGTGGCTTTCTTCTCTCCATGAAGAATAACCCTCAAAAGAAAAGACCCTATAAGCAATATTGCACTACTACCCTGATCACAAAAGCAGAGGCAATATTGATAGGGTCTCATCCTTAAGGTTAGGAAGCTGGATAATGTGTCTTGCAGCAGGTGACTGGAGGGAGCTTCATTCCATGCCTGCAAATGGGGAAGGGGTAAAAAGTTAGAAAGCAGTGCACTGCCCTATGGATCACAGCACCATGTGCTCCTGGGAGAGTGGGGATGCAGGAATGGAGTAAATCTCTGACCCACAGAATCCGTGCACGGGCACTACCCCTTTCTCCCAGGACACATTTAACTCCGGTATGGATTTTATCCAGGTTTCTGTACCTCCATCCCCAGTTCTCACTTTCTTCTGTGTAAATTTCTCTCCCTTATTAATAGCCTCAGTCAATTAGCTGCCTAGCTGTCAGAGGCTGGAAGTGCTATTTATTTGATTAACTGATAGTTGTATTTTGAGCCTCTTAGTAACAGGCATCAAGCCCTCAGAGAACTTCCTTTCTAGGGCTGTCCTACTTGGAGAGCCCAATGTTTTAAATATCCCTCCCTTCATTGGAAATCACGGGATTAAGTACACACCAAAAATTAGAAAGCAAAACAGGATCTCCAGGGCTGGCTCTCCAGCACTGACTTCACATTTATGCACACAGGTTAAACAGTGTTTGGAGACGCACGCGTGTTTTGCCCTAGCTTGTTTTGTTTGGCTTTTTCTTCTCTTCCCCCTCCCCAGCACCTTTTCTGTCCAAGGCTGGAAGGCACAATCTTCAGCTGGGGCTGGCTTAGTGTTGAACACACTAACAGCCACAGAAATTACTCCCAGGGAAGGGCTGAGACATCTCCAGCTTCAGGGGTGCTTTGCCAACTAGACTCTTCCTCTGCACTCTGGCTCCCAATTAACCTGCCCCAGCGCATTTGTCACGTAGGAACACTTGAGAGCCCAGAGGAAGGGGAAGGAAATTTCATTCCCAGGCCATCCCAAACCAGGTCATGATTTTGACACATTAAGCTTCTCTTTCCTCAGTCTGCTTTCCAGTGGATTAAATTGGAGTGTAATGAAGGGACAATCCCCTAATTCATGGATTCCTGGCTAATTTATCCCTGCTACATTGATCTGGTCTTTGCCATTGGAGGTCCCTGGCTTTTGGCATGCTGGTGTGAGGCAGCCCCGCATCCTCTTTGATGCTGCCTCACTTGCCAAAGAAAAAGGAACTAGGCAAGCTCCATTCAGTGTTTGGTTTTTTCTAATGCCCAATAATCAAAATCTCCAATCTGTCCCAATCCCTCCTTTTCCCCATCCTTTGTGGTGCTTGTTGAAGAAAACAGGGATCTCTTTTCTATATTATTTATTTATATTAAAACTCTGCTCACACAAATTAAAAGGCCACATTCACAGAAACTGCTGAAAGCAGCTCAGAATTGAGTTTTATCAAACTTCTGTATCCTTGTTCTCTTGGCAAAACCTCAGGTTTAATCCTGTCATTGCTTCTCAACAATCCCTGCAACCTAGACATCCAGCTGGACTGACAACATAAAACAAGATGCAACTAGGCTCAGCCTTACCTTTCCATCTATTCCTGTCCAGTCTATTTTGTTTATTGTTTACCATATCTTTTCCACTCTTCAGCCTCGATGTTATCTCAAACAAGACTTAGGACATAATACACGCAATTTAACTTCTCCAGTGGCCCAAGAGACAAACCTACTGGCAAGCTTACAATGGAAACAGACAATCTGCACGTGAAGTGATGTTTCTGATGCATGGATAGTGTGGGGGAAAGCACGATTTGACAACTTCCTCACAATTTAAATACTTCAGTAGCTGCAGAAGATACAACTGGCAAGGGAGGGTAAGGGATGTAATTAGAAATGTCAGCCACAAGTTCCAAGCAAAGGCAATTAAGTTACTTTATGTTTCTGGATCTGTGCTGAGAGCCTAGATGTGTCTCAGAAATGTCCTTATCTCCAAGTGGTGTATTGGCACAGGCCTCCCTACACATTGCCTTTTTTTTTTTTTTTTAACAAAACAGGAAAAATTAAGACTGAATCAGCCTTCAATAGTATTCCAATAGTATTCCACCTAGTTTGCAAACAACATGCAAAGCCTGGGTTGCACTATGTCCTATAGCAGGGAGACTCTCTGGAATGTATATGGGGGTTATTTTAAAATAAACGTTTAAACACGAGATTATGAAATGCATGCTATTTATATACTGTGAGGCTCAGCATCTCTAGATATGTTTAGAAACCTCTCTTGCCTTTAATCACAGTTATAGAAACTAAATGGAAATGTCACCCAGACTAGTATAGAAATAACACTTTATATGTTGCTCAATAATGGAAGCTCTTTTTTTGGCAGTGCGTGTGGGGGAATCTTACTGTAGTGGAGCCTTTGCTATGTGTTTAAGTCCCCTTTTTCTGATGTTAGGAGACAAATAGACTGAAGTGTCCTTACGATGAAGCATTGGGATAAATAAAGTAGTGAGCTGAGTCTCTGGAGCTGAGAGGCCTCTGCTCTTCATGAGATCAGAGCTTGCCTTCGCTGGTTTAGTTTAGGGAGCCATTTCTCCTTCCCTTTGTTGCTGTTTTGTTTGTTTATTTTTCTTGTGGTTAAAGATGCCACTGGGGCAAGCGGTTTTTTTTTCAATTTTCATCTCAGTTACAATCTCACAAAACATAGAAGGGCACAGTCCAGCCTTGTTTCCCTGGTCACAGCCAGTTCTCTGGCCTGAGGAAAGGAGACCATTTAAAAGACATCTTGTGATTAAATACATTATATAGTTTACAATGTATTTTCTGCAGCGGAATTGACATTATCACCAAAGGTCAAATCAAACACTTTAAACAGCTGTAGGCTGAAAGTTGATTTAGAGTTTTCTGTCCTATTTAATAATTTTATCATTGTTTTAAAACTGGGAAGTGTTGCCTTTTTAATTTTTTTTTTTTTTAAGAGAGAGAAAATTCTTAGCATTCCAGTCCTGGCTCCTTAAGTCTATCTAGCAAGTTTGTACAAATCTGTCCAGAAAAAAAGGGGATTCTTGCTTCCATGCAAGAGTCAACTTGTCCAGGTATAAGACTCCAGAGAGTAAGGGTTGATAATCCTCTCTGAAAACATCACCTTCCCAAGTGTGTTTCACCCACCGAGCTCAGGGATTCTGTCACCCACAGCCACTTACCAATACGTTCCCCTTCTCCTGAAATCAGGAGGGATTACACTCCAGAATGTCCTGCCATTTGATTCTTGTTCATAATATTTAGTTTGTGGGTTTCAATAACCCTTTTCTCAGCAGCAATATTTCCTCGGCTGGCAGAACCCAGATCTGCGTCAGTGAGCTCCATTAAAAGGAATGACAGAGCTCCTTAAACAGCCCAGACTTTGTAACCCCACAATACGGCTTTTCTGCATGGTGTTTACCAGCGCTCTGCTGTCTGACGGAAAAAAAAAAAAAAAAAAAGACGACTTATGGTACTAAATGCAGGAGGAAAATAGGGCTAAATACTATCACCCTGGAAGTGCCGATCCCACTGTTGGCCCTGCCTGTACAGGGCAAGTGAAGGGCCTTGTAGTTGCCTTGGCTGGGGAAGAGAACATGTGAGGCTGATCCTGAGGTCCCCCGAATAACTCTTTCCCCCAGGGCAAGGGCCAGACTCCCCTGATCACACACCCAGCTGCCCCCAGCCCGCCCATGCCTGCAGGGGCCGGGGTGTGGTCTCTGCACGGGGCCCCAGGCCCGAGCCTCCACAGCCGGGGCCAGTGGCACGGCACGAGGGGAAGCGGCACCTCCTGCCCCCGCCCGGCCGCCTCCCTTCCCCAAACCACCCAAGAGCGGCCAGAGCAGGAGCGACCTTAACACAGATCTAGCACTCAATGCAATGACTCAAAAAGTCCCCCTGAAAAAAAAAAAAAATCCCTCTGAAAACTTAAACCATCTGATTTCACTTTCCGCTCCAATTGGTTGTGTAGCCAGGGCGCAGGTCTGGCCTCCTCCACCACACTAATACCCTATGTGTGCTGCCTCCACAGAGGAGGGGTTCTTTTAACAAGTTTATGCAACAACAGGATGGAGGCTCTGCCGGAGCCCTTCCCCCCGCAGCCCGACCTGATTCCCCGCATTCCTCCCGCGCCCTCCCCCTCCGACCCAACTGGAGACAAACTCTGGCATCTCCACACACATGCAAATGGTTTCCCTTGCACAAATACAGACTCCTGAAGGGGCCTTTGCTTCCGAATCCCCCCTCTCTCTTTTTTTTTTCTTTCCTCCAGTGCCTTTTTTTTTTTTTCGCTGTTACATTCCTCAGCCAGGCAGGGTTAAAAAAAAAAAAAAAAAGAAAAAGTGGGGAAGGGAGGGTTTGGAATGTGTAACCTCCATCCCAGGCCCAAATCTGCAGGGAACCTCGTCCTCTTCCCTCACACCCCTGGGGCCTGCCTTGCACAGAGCAGGCGCTCAGCGAAGGGCGTTTGTGAGCTCCATTGCCCCAGCAGAGCCAGGAGCCCTCAGAAGGTTGTCCCTCTCCCTTTCCAAATGGGATATGGTCCTTGTCATCACAGAGGCCTTTCCCTGTATCACACGCCTCAAATTCCCCCCACGCCCAGGGGAGGTTTTGAAGTGTAGTGACCATATTATTTTTAAAGACATAACTTCATACAGGAAAATAACTATGAATCTATTCCCCCTGTGATTTCTCCACCTCCAAACAAGGCAGGCTCACATGTCTGAGAGGCCATCTTACAGCCCAGCATCAGCCCCACCAAGGCTTTCACTAGCACTTATTTCTATTCGCTGATGGGCTCACACCAGCACACACACACACACAGAACAAAGCGTTGCCCTGCTCCAGGGTGGCTTTCAGCTCCTCACTGGTCCACCCTCCTTCCCATCCTCCCTGGCCAGGGGCAGCAAAGGGCCCTTCGTGCTCCCACTCTGGTCACTCTTACACTCCTACTGATGGCGAGGGGGGAAGACACCCCCTAGCAAATCCCTCAGAGATTTCACTCTTTCTTACCTCTTCATTAATCAAGAATTAGAAGGAAGAGGGGAAAGTGCCAAAGCTAAATAGGCCTCCCCATTCCTTAACAGACACAAAAATGGCAACCGTGCTACAATGCAGAGATGGATGAAAAGAAAAGCTCTAGAGAAAGGGAGCCATGGAGGCTCGAGTTTCCACCACTGAGGCCTGGGAATGCACCACATGGGCCACCAGCACCATGCCTCCGGTCCAGGCATGGAGGCTTAGCCTTCTCCTCTGGGCGTGAAAGGGACACAGCCTTCAGCTCACCCCAGAAACAGAAGGGCTGAAAAGGTGTCTTTTGTCTGCTCCCTCGGTCATTGGAGAACTGGAGTGCATTATTGAGGATTCAGCTTCTCCTCAACTGTCTAAAATGGGACACTCCCCCCTTTAGGATGTGGTCCTCCATTTTCTGCTCCCCATGGCTCTCTCACCAGCACATCCTGGCCTGGCTTGGGATGTGCTGTGCAATCTGAAAGCACTCGTTTACCTAGATTTGATTTCCAATATGACGGCTCTCCCCACCCCCACCCTTTGCTCCCAAGGTAACAGCTCAAGGCTTCAGGAAAAAAAAAGAGAGAGAGAGAGAGAGAGAGGAAGGTCCCATCCCCCAGCCCTCCAAACCCCTTTCTTAGCAGCTGCAAGCGAAAATACCACATCTGCCTCCAACAACACCACGAGTGACAGTCACCAACATATTGTTATTTAAAGATCAATTCTGAACGCAGTGCTCCTGTTCCTAGGCCTACATCATCCTCGCCTCTCTCAGCCTCGCTCCACGTTGCTGTTGGGAAGTGCAGGGACAGATTGTCTTTCAAATCCTATTGATTATTATTTAGGTATCTTGTGCTATTTTTTTAAATGAAAATGAAGGTATCACTATTCCTTTAATCTTAACAGTAATTTCTCTAAAAGTGAAATATGATGGAACTTGAAAAATACATCAATAGGAAGCAAAAATTAAATTGTCTGTAAATACATGGGTATATATTAAAGTCACTGAATTCTATACACAACAGTAACATCCTTAGGTTCATAAATCCCTAATTTTTAGAGCAGAAGGAAGAAAATATTCAAAGCTGGTCAGGATATTTTTAATGGTGGTGATTGCTCTAAAGGAGGACAAGAGGGCTTTAAAATGTGAATAGGCCAGCTTTTTATTTTACAACTTGGACACACAAACCCAAGCTAGTGGCAGAAAGGGCAGTCCATTTTGTACACTGAAGCAGTCAAAACGGGGAACAAAACCCAAGGAATTTCCATACAGACCACTCAACCCAAACACAAAATAAACAAACAAACACAAGGGTAGGGATTTTTTTAAAGCAATTTCTACATGATCTTGGCATTTCAATGCTCGTTTGAGCCTTTGTGGTGGAGGGAAGAAATCAGAGTAGGGGGCTGGTTCCCTACTAAAATGCATTAAATAACTACAGAATGCCATAATGTCAGGGGCTGGGTGTGCAACAGTAACTGATCATAAAGGATGTATTAGGACTGGAACCAAATGCTTTGACAATATTATTGCACTGCTTTATTTGTGCAGACAGTAGTGCAACATTGTCAGAGCCAGCGATACCAGCAGCCACTGTCACGTTCTGCACAGCTGTCCCTGCATCCTTTTGTAAGGGACTGTTACATTACAGTGTTAACCACAATAACGTTTTTATGTTTAGCCCCAATAAAACTCTGCATGACAAAGTTTATTTGCAATCGTAATTAGACAAGGTAAAAAAAAAAAAAAAAGGAAAACAACAAAAAGTTAGTTTAAAAAATGACAGAAAGAGAGGAAAAAAAGGGATAGGGATAGAAAAAGACCACTGTTAGTATGGCTTGTTAAACAAAACATTCAAGTCTTCTGCTACATGCCCAGTATATCTAGGCACGGTACGTTATAAAGGTTTTATACAATAAAATATTTTTCTACCATAATGGAGAATAAAACAAGAAGGGACATAATTCAGTATCCCCAAACGTATGTGCTTCTATAAAACCCAAATTGGCCAGTCAATGAATCTGAACTAGACAATTTAAATAAATCACAGAAAGTGCCAAGCCTTTCCTGTGCCTTCAGAAGTTTTCTTAATTGTGCTGTGATTTTATCATGGTTGACCAATACCGATGAAAAAAGCCTGGGGGGTGTGGTGTATATATAGAATGGTATAAATACACAGTGCTCTGATTTGCTATGGAAAATGTTACAGAAATGATGAGACCTGGGTACAAAAATATCTAGTGCCTGTGCTTCAGTCTCACACATCTCTGTGTGTGACCACTCAAAAATTACAGTATAAACACCACAGATTCCTAGAAACAAATCAACAGCATTAAATCCCTGTAGACATTGATAGGGACCACCTTAAACATATAGGAGAAAGTTTCTCTAAGGGGAAAAACTATAAGGAAACCATAAAAAATTTCAGTGTAGATATTGTATGGGAGAGTGTAGAAATTAGTAACTAATTACTCACAAGCTATTGGTAAACAAAGCAAGTAATGGGATGCCTTGAAAGCTCTCAGAAATTTTTGGAGCTTATGTCTGAAATAGGATGATTAAATTATTCCAGCCCATTTCTATAGACAGACACATAAAAATGTATAACCCAGAATCTCTCTCCTTATTTAAAACCACTCCCACATGTATAAAACCTTATTTCACACACGTGCATAAATACACTGGAGGAGGCATCTATTTTAGGGTTGTTTGCCCACTCTGAAGAGGGTGGGCTGCTAAAGGGGGTCATGTTTCTGCCAGCCAATGCCCTTTTAATATTGCACTGCTCATCATAATTGCCAGTAGTACAACAGAAAAAGGGCTCTGGACAACAGCATACTTCAGAGACTTTCCAAAATAAATGATAAATCAGTTAGAAACTTCTCCAAGTGATGGCTTCTGTGCATGTTTTAGACTAAAACAGATTTGTTACATTCAAAAAAAAGGAGTTTCTTCAACAACCACATTGAATCAATGTCATTCTTTAAAATTAGATTTTAATATTTCACAACTGCTTCTTCAATTAACTTCAGCAAGAATTTAGGTAAGCTTGCTTTAGGGACTTTTTTCCCCTTATCAATAGTAAATGTACTGCATTAGAGCACGTGAAAGCAAATACCAGAACTGGGATTGTCCTGCTTGCATTTTAGCACCCCAGTATTTTACAAAAGTAGGTATAATTTTAGGAACTAAAAGACACAATGGAGGATAAGTTAATATCCTTTCTCTTGCTTTCATCTAAATCAGCTGTTAAAATAATTGGTATTTATTACATACATGCTTCTAGCACCTTAAATTATTCACTTCTACTTGCTAAGGAAGTCTTGCTATTTTAGAGGCATCTAAACAAGCTTTCAAAACAACTGCCATCCAGCAGTGAGAAACCTTTAAAAATCACCTACTTGCATTATGAAAACATTATTATTGTAATTTTTCCTTTTTCAAAAAGAATATATGGGTAGTAAGAAGAAAACATCAGTTAATCATTACAAATCAGACATTCCAAATAATTTTAGCAATAAGTAACATTTAAAAGTCAACTTAGTCTTTAGGCTCAAACTGTTTACCATTTGTTTCTCTAGACAATTTCAAACTTAAAGCTGGAAAATGTAACTATTTGTTAAATAAGAATCACTTGAGAAATTACAAAATTATTTTATTTCAAACAATGCAAAGAAATTCTATGCAAAGAAATCCAAACTTGAAAACTACTTTCCATGAACTGTATAGACAAGTAAGAATCATACCAGATGCTAAAATAAATTAAACTAATTCGGTTCTGGGGGAGTTTGGGCTGACTGAGAAAATTCACTATATGAATTCTAGTTGTCACTCTATCATAGTGGTATTAACACAAAGCCAATTGATTTGGAAACGTCCCAACCCAATTAGAATCTTAAATTGTATCATTCCTGTTTTCTCCCTTCATTTTAATTTTTCCTCCTTTTTTTTTTTAACAGTAATTTACTCCTAATCCAGAAACCTAGGCTGGTTTGGAGATTTTTTAAAATAAAAAAAGGAAAAAAGAAAGAGAGAGAAAGAAGGAAAGAAAAAGAAAAGGAAAAAAAAACCTAAAAGAATTTGCGTTAAACCTTAGGAAGTTTTTTTTTAAATTCCAGAGCCCCAAGTCTGTGTTTGAGGGTACAAGCTTTCCTTACACAACTCAAAGACCACACACTGGAGGGAAACGGAGCGGAATTGGGGCAAAGTGCAAGAATGCCAAAGAAACACTTTGGGTTGCGCACCCTGGTTTATTGCAAAAACTCTGGACTATTTAAGCAAAGCATTACTTTTACGAGATTTAAATATTAAGCCAATATAAATACTGGCTGGAGATAGCATGTGACTTATTGCCTCGCTCTTTGGGGGTTTTAGCAAAAAAAATCAAAAAAACAAAACAAAACAAAAAACCAACAAAAAGAGGGAGCTTCTAAAACAGGGTCTTTTAACAAAACAATTCTACGTGGTATCTAGACAGATAGGAGTTTTGCTAGGTTTAAAAATGTGAGTAGTATTTTGCAGGAGGAGCGCTGTGGCACAATGAGAGCGGGCAGCAGCCGCGAACCCTCCCGTGAAACAGCCCTCGCGCGAGCTGGGGGTGGGGAGGGAGCGCTCGGCTCCGGCGGCAGGAATTTCATTCGTGGGATCCCACTCGGTTTCTCAGGAGCGTTTGCATAGGTGAAATGTTTGAGAGGAGGAAAAGGGGGGAAGAAAAGCTCACCACTATCTAGAGATTTCCAGCCCAGCCCGCGGCACTCGTGTCTCTCCCGGCGCCGCTCGGCGCACGGGCGATGCGCTCCGTGCCGTCCCCGCTCCCGCTCCGCTCCCGGCGGGCACAGGCGCCCGTTCCCCACTCCTGCCGCTCCCAAGTTTTATCCCCAGCCCCGCTGCCGCCCTCGGCGGCTCCGGCCGCCCGCTGTTTTCAACGCCTCGTATCGATCGCACGCCAGAACGCAAACCGACCGGCCAAACTTCACTCGGGGAATCGCCACACTTACAGTGCGGGAGGAAAGGACTCCCGCACTGCCCGCTCCGCGGGGAAACCTCTCCGGGAAGCGCACGGCCCCGCCGGGGAGCTTCCGCACGGGAGGTGGGCGAGGGGCGCCGCCGTCAAGCGGCTCCCCCTCCCCCGC
>WBNO01022235.1:531770-576044 GCA_013400575.1 Peucedramus taeniatus
CGGGTCCCTGATCGATCCGAACGTGGGCAAATCCTCCGGTACCAACCTCATGGCCTCCCCGCTCCAGCCTCCATCTTTGACTAGTTGACATTCAGCTCCTGCCTGACCAACTCCTCATTAGCATACCTCCCCCGCCATTGGCCCGGCCCTGCGCTAGTCTTTGCCACCGCCTCCGCCATTGGCTCCCGGGGAGGATGTTTAAAAATATTACCCCGCCGCCCATTGGCGCCCCGGTGGCCACGTCACGGATCGCTCTTTATTTTAACAATGAATGCACAAACACATTCTTCCATTCACAAATTTTTTTTTTTTCAGTAGTTTGCCCGCCTTTTCTCCAACTACATTTTCATTGATTTTTTGTTTCAACTGAGGGGGTCCCGGTTGTAAACAGATAAATCAAAGGCGAACAGAGGGGGGACCTGAGCAAATATTATTTTCTCTCTCTTTTCTCTTTTGTTCGGCAGTGCTGGTGTTGGGGGAACAAAATTGATCCCCAGCCGTCCCGGATCGGAGAGGTGTGGTCGGGGGGGGGGGGGGGGGGGGGGCTGCTCTGCCCAAGAGGTTGCAACTATTTCGTGTCTATTTCGGTTTCAAAGCTGGACCTCTTTCCCGGAATTAGAAAAGCAACCTCTGCCCGGGCAAAGGAAACCGCTAAATGAGTCAAATTTCGAATAGTTATTATTGCTGTGGGTGGGGAGCGTTGGCGGCGGGGCTCGGTGGGTGCGTGCCCGCGGGGAGCTGCTCCGCTCCCTCCCGGAGCCGCGGCAGCGCCCTGGACGGCGGCGCTCCCCTCCCGCTCCTCCCGCAGCCGCGGGCTGAGCCAAGCAGGGGATTTAATTGTGACCGACTGAAACACACCAGGTCACTTCAGTGCACTTTCATGACAAGAGCTTTTCCTTTTGTACGCGCGGTTGAGCCGAAATCAGGAGATATCAAAGTTTAAGGGCTAGGGAGGGAAGATCTCAAGCGTTTCTCTTGCCCTGCAAATTGTAAAGCACAGGAATCGTTGAAACATTAATCAAAAAAGACAGAGAGTCATTGACTCTGAGAGTCCCTTTCACAGGGAAAGGTCTCGGTGAGTCTCTTTTTTGGAATGGTTTCTGCCATATTGTTAACTAGCAAACTCACAACTGTGCAGTTGCTTCCCCTTCCAAATACATAGTTCCTCAGTTCTTCAACAATTGATTTCAACAGATGTCTGTAAAATGGAAATGTTTCCATACATCAATGAGAACAATTTATCAGCAAACTGAGTGAGAAAGCACTAAACTTTCATACACTTTTGTGGGTATGATGGCTTTTTTAAAATTTCAGCTGTATTTACTGCCATTTTATTAAGTTGCCTGTCTTTAAAAACAAAACAAAACAGTGTATTTCTTTCTAAATTGTTGCATTATTTTATTTTAAAGATATCCTTTCCTTTGATTTGTTTTCTGCCTTCATACCAAATCCAGCCCAGAAATATTACTTGTGTCCGTGTGAACTAGAATTTTACATTATACAAGAAGAAAGATATTAGCTATTTTTAAAAATAAACTAAACTTCCTTTGTATCTATTCTTGGGCTTGGGAGTTGATTCTGATTTGGATATTTTCTCCATATATGTATGCACATATGTGTGTAGCCCCCCACGCACAAACATTGAACCCAAGTTGTAAATGCTGGATCTGGGTACTAATGGGTGGGGACTTGGAGCAGTGGATCTCTGGCAGTGTTTTTGGAGATGGGAGAGAAGGGCAGTGGGCTGTGAAATCACACATTCCTGTCCAATGGAGCTGAAATAATGGTATTGTTCTCTGGAAAAGAGGTTGCTTTTCTCTTCTCCATTCTTCCCCTGATCTGCAGGGACCTGATTGTGCAGTTAATCAGCAAAAAAGCGTTTGATGTAAGGCAGGGCGTGAATTCAAAAGGGCCAGGGGGGATTCAAGAGGGATTCTTCTGTCTGTTAGAAAATGTTTTTCTGATTTCAAAATGGTAGGCATTTGAAAAGCTGCACTGGTCTCTCTTCAGAGATCCGAGTTTGTAGTAGGTACCAGCACTAATTATATCGCTTCCTTTGTGGGTTTGACACTTTACTGCTTGGGAAAAAGGAAAAAAAAAGTTAAAAAAAAAAAAAAAGTAGATATCTTACAGCAAAAAGAAAGATGTCCTTCCTGGAGCAAAGGTGAGCCTCCATACCCCTGCAGTTAATTCCTTCAGCTCGCTATCAGTCGCCAGAGAGTCTCCTTATGCCTTGCCACACGTTTAGCATTGCACGATTCAGAGTAAAATAAAGCCCGTGGGGAGCAGGTAAGAACTAAGTTGGTTTTGTAGCTCTTTTTGGTGACCTGTGTCCTGAGTATGGCATCCACCTCCCCGAATCTTTAAACACTGAGCCTTTCCTGTCCCACACACTTCTCTGTAAATCTTTCCTTGCCAGACCTGTCTTGAATGCCAAGAATATTTGGAGCCTGTTTCTTATTTCAGTGTGGTCATTTCCCAAACTTTAACAAAATGCTTTCTGCCGATTTCTGGTGCTATCTTTCATATGCACAGCGTCTATACATATGTAAATATGTAAATTCATTGC
The DNA here is from genome assembly GCA_013400575.1 of Peucedramus taeniatus. Taxonomy (NCBI): domain Eukaryota; kingdom Metazoa; phylum Chordata; class Aves; order Passeriformes; family Fringillidae; genus Peucedramus; species Peucedramus taeniatus. The sequence goes on from WBNO01022235.1 coordinate 534,340, forward strand.
TATCCCTTTACTTAATATATTATTATAGCTACACAGGAAATGACACATCCTAGAGAAAGGCAACTGCCTTGGATGTTTACGTGAAAAATGTGTAACTTTACAGCAAACTCCAAACGGATTTGTCAGTTGAACTTTGAACAAACTGCAAATAAAATTAATGAAAGGTCCCCATCGCCCACCCTCGGTCCCCAGCCCCAGATCTGTCACTGTGCACCGCAGCCCTTTCCACGGTTTTCTTCCTGCTCTGTGGAAGGAGGATTGCTCTGTTGTAATGCTGGATTAATTGATTTAATTTTTGTGTTTCAGGGCTGGGGGACACTGGGGAATTCTTTGGATTTTTTTCGGTGGTGTTTTGCTGCAAATGTGCAGTTGTGCTCTCCCCTCCCTTTGGAAAGGAAGGCTGAGGAAAGCCGTTTGTTCTGCTGTTAGTTTGCTTTCAAGAAGGGCTCCTTGCAACTGTCCAATGCTGGAGAAGCATGGCGTTTTTATAATTTTTAAACATCAAGGAGGGGAGGGAGAAAAGCTGATTTTTTTTTTTCTCCAAATCTTGGGGTGTTTTTGCAGTGTAACTCAATCTGATGTCACTGGGGGTGGAGTCTCAGCTGCGTTTGCTTAAACTGGAGCTGCCTCAGTTCAAGGCCTTGTGGCTGAAAGTTCTTAAATCTGTGGCAGACAGGCATGACTATTCCTTAATGAGACCCCCGCTGCAATAACGCATTTTGTATTTTAATCAGCTTCTTAATGCTATTAATTACGATTTCTTTCATAATACTCTCCCCATCTGCAAGGTTAATGCAGTCCCACACGAGCAGCACAGTAACACGCTCCACCGTTACCGTCTGTGTGAAAACACATGTATAAACTCATATAAACCCCTCTTAATTAGGTCTTGAACATGCATATGCTTTGTGGGTGTGGGTGACAGGCAGAAACAAAGAGAAGAGAGAAGGGCAAGGAAAATTTCACAGAAGTTTTCAACGATATTTACAGAAGTAGTTATAAATTAACTTTAAACTTCATCTTTGTGGAAGATTGCTACATATAGGAAGGATAGATTTGGGGTTTGTGTTTTGTCTTTTATTCCCAGCTCTCTAGCTGCAAACACTTGCTTCTGTGGATGAAACTATAAGGTTGGATTCAAAACTAATTGATAAAACTCCATGGGAGACAGGAACAAATAGATTCATAAAGTGTTCATAGAGCAGCATTGACTATTCATGTTTAAACTTAAACAGATTGGACTTTTGGTTTGCTTCAACTTCAAAAAATCAGTACCACTCCTTCAGAGGGGCTGGAAATCAAAGACCCTCTGAGATCAGCTAAAATCGTAATTCTCTTCTCATTTAGCACAGCTACCTTGACTTTTCTGTTTTAACACACTAACATGAAAAATTAAGTGGACCCTTTATTTAAAAACTAATTTGAATAATCCTAAAACTTGTCCCTTAACTATGGGAGATTTCACTATTCCTCTATTTCTGACCAAGTAGTTCACCAAAAAAAGTTTTCTTTGAATGGGTTTTCATTCAGACACATGAGAATAAAACAGTTTAAAGGTATTATATGTATGCATATCCCTCTCTAGATATATGTGTCTACATATCACTGAAATTTGAATTGTTTCTTTATTTTCCCCCAGATTCTTATAGCTTTTCAACAAATGCAACTTGTTAAAAGGCTTTTTTAAGTGAAAAAAAAAAAACAAACAACCAAAAAACAAAAACCAAATAAAAACAAAAGCACTATTCACAACAAAAATGCATTCCCCGAAACATTTTAGTAACTTAAAAGCTGTCAGAAACGATTTCTAAAAGTTTAAAATGCACCCAAACTCACTCCCACCAACCACATCTTTATTTAGACTGAGCAATCGTTTTAATGTGATAAAAATGCAATATTTTCTTCAGGATATTTTCCTATCTGCAGGATTGAAAACAAGAAAGGCAGAGAAATCTCGTACCTTTTACTAAAAAGAAATAATCTCAATCATTTCCTAGCTAGCAGATGGCCAAAAATACCTTACATGTTTCCATAAACATATCCAATCGATAGCTTCAAAAGTGATTGAATGTAACCGAAATGCAGCCAGCCCAAAGAGCTCAGCTCTCTCCTGATCAAACCTCTACAAAGCAGGCTCTTGTGCTCGACTTGACAGTGTCCGAGAGGGAGGGGAGCGGCAATGAGAAAACCAGTCACTAAATGCGAGTTATGAATGAGGGATTGGATGGGAGGGAAAAAAAAAAATGGGGACGCAGCTAATGCAAAAATCAGTTTAATTCCGTCGGTTTTACATTGATGTTGCCCCCGGATCCCACCGCGGCTGCGGACCCTCAGTTAAACCCATCTCTAGCCCAAAGCCCGGCACACATCCCCGCTACAGGAAAGAGAGACATTGTGCTCCTCGGCTCACATTTTCTTCTCCCCCCTCTTTACTCGTCCCCCATCTCTCCCCCCTCCCTCTTTTGTAAATCAGAATGAGGAGGTTTTATAGTGAGTCTAATTCTCACTCCCTCCATTTCCTTCCTTTCTGCATTTTTTATCCCCCTTCCACCCCGCCCCTCCTCTGCCTGCAGCCCTGGTATTGATTAACCACTTCGCNTGAAGTCAGTGGCACTTAATGGTATTTAATGAGGCTGCTGCAGCGCCGGCAGTGCCCGGACGGCTCCGGGAGCGGGGAAAAGTGGTCGAACCATCCGCCAGCGAGCCAAAAGTGGGGGGGTTCAGCACAGGGGTGCAGCCCCCGGGACTGCGGAGCCGTGGAAGGAGGAGTGTGAAGGAGCGAGGGGGGAAAACCCCGAGCACTGAAATAGTTAATGGCCCCTGGATGCATTGATTAGTATTGATGGTTTTGGTAGTTTTAATGGATTTGTTGTTTGTGGGAGGTGGGGAGCTTTTCCCTTGCTTTGAATTCTAACCCCCTGGCTGGGAGCTTGCTCCTAATTGCATGCACAGCATTCCTTCGGAGTGGGTGGTATCACCTTTTACTGCTGCTCCCTTCCACAGGGAAGGCCTGTAAAAAATCCCTTTCATGTGCCCGAAAATCAATACCCAGGGCTCTGGATGGCTGCTGTAAAAACAAAACAAAATCCTGTCCCTCCCTCACACAAAAAATAATTATACTTATATATATATGTATATATATATATATGTATACACACACACACACACATATCTATATAGGGAGAGGGGGAAAAGAGCCCCAGAAGAGCCACCCCTCCCTGCAGACAAATGCAGGGGGCAGTTGGTCCCTTTTGCCAAACCAGGGCAGAGGCAGTGTCAGGCTGGTGTGGAAAGAGCCCCTATTTTTACAGCTGTTGGGGACACTTTCAGAGGGGGCTGCAGTTGGGAGCAGGAGGTTTCAGTGTGGTTCTGGTCAATAAAAATGGATGTGGCTTGAAAATGCCTGCTCCAGTGGCAGGGAGGATGGAGGGTCAGAAGCAGTGCTTAAAAGGTTAAAGAGGACTGTGTGAGTGGGAAGTTGTAGGGTTATGGGTGGAGTTATCCACACACTCTGAAAAAGCACAACAGAGTAAACAAATTCATCTTTCAGTTAATGTCAGGATGAAGGTAAGAGTGGAAGTGTGTTGTGCCTCACTGTGACCAGCATTGGGCTTTTTGAAATAAAAAAATTGAGACATTTTATTAGGAAACTATTAAGCCGAGTTTATTTTTCATTCTGTCCCCAAATTGTGCAAAAATGATACCAGTCTAAGTTACAAGTGAACTTCACATTCACTCCTCTCTCTGCTGGATCTTAATTTCTTTAGCACTGAGGGGAGAGGGAACGATTGTTAAGCGTTTAAAAATCCATGCAAAATAAATCAATGTGTTTCTGCCATCTACATTTCAATTCAATAACATCGTTTTCATAGAGCTATTTCATTAGGATGGAATAACTCACCTGTAAGTAATTACAGCTGACTTGCTTTCTAGCAGAGACCAATACAAGTCCAGAAAGGGGATAAAGGTTAGCTCAAAGAAATACTGCAGAGGTTTGGCATGGGTATAAAAGCCAATAGTTATGTTCTCTCCTTAGAAAGCAAGTAATTTTGAGTCATCATTTAAAAGAAAATTCATAGCTGTGCCTTGAAGCTTCATTTTAATCTAGAATTTAAAACCAAAAACCTAACTTGAAAGTGTTTCATCAGTAAAAGATCTGCATCAAACAGAAAAAAGCTCCAAACGAATCAACAACCCAAAGTTCCTATAATAATTGTTTGAGAAATCCACCTTTCTCAGATTTCACAGAGGCTCAAGCAGTCAAATAGTTTGTTTGGTATTTGTTGTTGTAATTCTTCTTCTTGTTGAAATTGTGTGTTGGCACTGAGTAACATTTGTTTGAAATTAGTTTATCAGTGTAACACTAACTTAAGAACGAGTTTAGTGGTTCAAAAGTGCACTACTTTGAATGAGATAATTTAAGTGGAGCTGTACATGGAAAAAAACCCATGAAGAGTATTTAAAATTATTTTTTTAATCTAATATTCACTATCAGATTTAAAAAGTATGTTTCAATATACAGTTTAGTGCAAAAATCCTAGGTCAAAGTTCTTATTTAAATCCTAGTTCAAATGCTTACTAATTTTATTTAATGATTATATTACAGCAAACTGCCCAAACATTTTGTATTAATTCATACTAATGTGCAACACTTATTTCTATCTTGTCCAGAATATGCAGTAGGAAAATTTTCAGGACAGTTTCTTTTTAGGAAACCCCATGTTTCTTAATAACAAACAAGATATTCAATAGAAAGAACCTTTTTCATTATTAGATAATTTCAGGAAGTTCATCCTTTCAACATTCTACAAGCTTTTGTACGTACATTTCAAAACAAAATATTTGCAAAATAAAAAACCTTTTTAAAATCCCTAGGACATGCTCATCTCCAAAATTCTGTGTGTTTGTATTTTAAGCTCTTTTTGGAACAAAATTTAAAAGGTCATTTTGCTTTAGCAAACAGTTAAAATGTGCTTTCAGACAGGCAGGGAGAGGAGGGAGCTGGGCTGTGACGGATTTGAGGCATTGTTTTAGGAGAGCACTACAGCTACAAAACCTACACTCCCAGTGTTTCAGGAGTGTACTCTTTGTTTCAGAGTTAAGAAGGACATTCAGATTATTTAATTTTATTTATTTTTAAAATTTAGGACAGTCCACAAAATTTAATCAGAAGCAGAACATAGGATTCAGTTCTTTCCTTCTTTCCAAATCTGTTTTTTAGTTGCTTTTTTTTCTCCCCAAATAATTTAAAAAACCCTCAACACCAACCTAAAATAAAATAAAGCAAACGACTTGCAGTTCAGAGAGCATGAAAAAAAATGATGGTTATTTCCCTCATTCACTGAATTCACCGTAACAAACTATTTTGGAATTTCATTTGTTTGAAAACTGCAGCATATTTATCTCCCAGGCATTTTAGGGCACTAATCTGTTTGACATTCAAGAAAAGTAACTGAAGAAAAACCCACCTCTTTCCCACCCCCAAGCAGAATTGCCAATTAATATGATTCTGTTAGTCCTGACCAAATAGGAGGAATCAGTGAGGTATTATGGGAGATTTATCTAAGGGTCACATCTCACTTCTGAGTTAAGAATTTAATTGAAAAGAAATAATTATAAAGGTTTTCTCTTTCTTTTGGTAGCTGTAAAATAGGTACTAAACATGAAGATACTTCTGTTCTTGTTGAGGTGTCAGAGCAGTCTCTGAGCAGAGTTAGCAGAGCTTTTTGTTTCTCTGCTGAATTTTGAAATCAGCCTCCCCTTTCCTAACTCTGAAACCCCACCAGTAAACATTTGTGCAGATGCACTTGGTATATTTTAAAGGAGCTAATCTATATAAATGGAATTATGAAATTATGGTTTGCTTATCAAACAGTTTAGTTTAAAGGGCTCATGAAGCTTCAGCTTAAATTTGGGTGTTTTAGAGGGGTGAACATGTGGCTGTGATCTTAGCTGGACTGTCTCATAAACTGTCCTTTCCAAACCAAGTAGAAAACTGCAGATAGAAATGTTCACAGCTTTGCTTGGCTTGCTACTGAATTGCAGTCTGGAGCTGAATTGCAAACTCACTTCCATTGCTTTTAACTCTTAACCAATATAACTTTGTTTTAAGCTTGCAGATTTAGTGAATGCTTCCAAAGTTAAATTTAATCTTTGTATTCCTCAGTAGCACCAGTGAAGCTTAATTTTAAACAATATTTATTAAAAACTTTGTTTCAAGATTAATTTCCCCTTCCCTTACAACTTGTGTGGTTTGCTCTCCTCACAAAGCCAAAACAATAATTATTGTCATTTTGCTAAATTATTTTTCCTCAAGTTGTGTGCCAGTTATTCAAGTACATCAAGGATTAATGGTTCAATTATATTTAAAATATCACTTATAAGTTCACATCCAGTTTCCAGGCACCTCTGGTTAACCAAAGAGAGCACCTATCTTTCGTTATAATTTAGTATTCCTCGTCACTTGTAATGAAAGATGCTGAATTAGTTAAGCAAGACTTTATTAGCACAAGAGGAAAAATGAAAATAAATGAATTAACAAGTCCTGAGAAATTATCTTTGTAATTACAGAATTTCTTTGTTTCATATCTCACACACATTGTGCATTTAACCACAGGAAAGTGGAGGGTGCTTTAGGTGTAAAAGACCCTTTAGAAATATTTCAGTCAACACTGCTGGCTCTTGAGCATGTTTATGTTTGCCTTTCATGTCAATGGGGGAAAAATAGCAATGAAATTTTGGTGTTTATACACCTAGGAGCTGGGAAGTCCTGGTTAAATATACCAATCTGGAGCTGGGAACATTTATGTGAGAATGAGAGCTTCTTTGTGCTAATTGAAATCTGTACCTGGAAAATAACAACCCACAAGAAGAACTAATTTTTCAGTCAGAGCTCAAACTGGTCAAGAGCCTGTGACCAAACCCAGGACAAATTCAGATACGTATGGTGCTCCATAAACACTCTCTTACAGAATAGGAGCTTTTTCTATCGTGGAGATGGAATTCAGATTGTAGAAGTCATCTGTTAAGATTAAACAGATAACAGTGGCTTTTCAAAACATTTAAAAATATTCCTTATCCACACTGTTATCTTTGTGACTAAATGATTTTAGCAAATGCTGCAGGGAAGATGACATTAGTTAACAGAGTGCAAAGGGTCCCTGTTTGTCTCAATCCTCTGAGTATTCCTTGTAGTGGGCTGAGTCCACATTTAAAACATTCAAATGCTTTTCCCCAAATGACATCAAAGACTGTTTAAATCAATATTTGGATGATCAGGGAGCAAATGTTTGAATTTGGGAAGGAAGGGGCAAATGTAGCCTGTGTGTGGCTGCTGTAGCACATCACACACGGTTTGAGGTGGGCAAAGGTTGTCACATGGCAGAGCTGCTGCAGGAAGGGGAGGAAGGGACAGCAGCTACTCAAATGGTCAGAGGAGGTTTGAAGGATTTCATGACTGGGCTATTCCTCCAGGCAGATTAAAAGTGGGAGGAATTAGCACTACCTTCAAGGAATCTTTGATTTTTGTGTGGACAATATTAACAGGGAATTAGAGATTCTCAGGGCAGAATCAGTTTAACAGTTCTTCCAAGCACCTGATTTAATATCACCAGTGAAAAGGTGCCTTTGTGGCAGAAACCAGAGATAACACATTTTTTTGATCTAAGCTTAGAAATAAACTGCTTTGCTGCTGTGAACACCACCAAAATCCTTTTAAAAGTCCAGAATTTAAGAGAAAATTTTCTCTGTTAAAACCTGACAGTGGAAACTTTAGTCATCATTATGTTCCAGCTCACACAGTTTTTCTCTTTGCCATGTAAACTTTTAAGAGAATAAAGGTGTAGATCAACTGTGATTTAAACCAAAACAAAATAAAAGAAGACAAAAACAAAACAAAAAAACTACCACACAGTAGGAGCACCTTGATAACATTTTAAACAAACTATTAAGGTTTGTTCCAAATATGCACATAAACTTTGTTCTAACAGGGGCAGACTCAAATAGAGTATCAAGTTTGTTTAGTACTTTTACCTGTCTCTTGGCAGACCTACCTTGGCTTCTGCACAACCTTCAGAAGTCCCTGGCATCCTAAATTGTTATTCATTAGCAGCTAGAAAAAAGTAATCAGCTTTTCTCTGCTGCTCATATAGAGGATGTGCACTCTCTACTTCGCTTTCTCATTCAAATTAAACTTTTTATTAAAAGGTATCATCAAAAGAAATCCCTGAAAAGTTTAGGGTCTTTATGTGACAGGATATTTGTTTTTATTAAGGGTATGTTAAACTATCCTGATCCAAATAACAATCAAGATAACATCTCTTTAAGCTACATTAATTCAGACTCTTAAAGTTCAACATGTATATGGCAAAGTGTGCAAATTAATGGCTAAAGGATGTTGTGCACTTAAACCACACTTTGAAACAACAGACCATTCCAAAGAGATTGTACACTCTCATCTCATTTAACTAAAATTAATCAAAATTAAACAAATTCTCAAAATGTCAGAAGTGATTGTAAAAAAACAATGTGCATTGCAAACCCCACCACCTAAACAGCCATTATGTTTAAAGGAAATCTGTGATCTGCAACTAATTAGGAGCAAAATGGTTGTAAAATATTTAATTTGTGAGTAGCATTTTAAATTCAGTAACAGCTATAACAAAATGGGTAAGTAAATGACATTAATCACTCCTGATACTAAATTATCCCTATTTTGCTTCTAGGACAGGAATCAGACTGGGCAATGTTTTCTATTAGTTAAACACATCCATAACCCAATGAAAGCCTAGGAGGCCCTTTAGCTAACAGGGATTCCAGCATCTTTGTTGTTCCTTTATTTTGGGTACTTTTTAGAGGTCATATAACTGTTTTAAAGAGCCACCTCTTGATTTTTCAGCAGAGGTAGTGAGCATTATTTTCCTGATAAGAACTATTTCAGACAGGTAGAGCAATATTTCCTGCAGTGGAGACTAAACACTAAGCTCATCTGAAATTACTTCAACAACTAAAGGAAAATACTCCTCTCCAGCCTGCAAGACCCTTTTCTTCCTTTTTGGTTTTGTTTCAAAGAAGAAGAATATTTGGAGGTTGTACTAAATAATGCAACAAAATTTAAGTGGTTATTTCCACAGTGAAGCTGTTGTTTCCCTCAAACTATGGTATCTTCTTTGGCTTGAATAAATTAATGGCAAGTGCAGCAAGTGGGTGCAAGTGCTCAGCTTCTCCATCCCAAAACACTCCTGTGGTGTCTCCTGCATGATCTAAATGACAGAGACATATGGTCTCACTCTCACCTGTTTTCCAGTTTTTTACACCCTCTGGCTGTCAATTCCTATTTCTCATGTAATGAAAAGTAAAACTGTATTTTTATATATTTTTAAAAAAAGAAAATAGACCCATTTTTAAAGCTCATTTTAATTCACCAACATCCCAGATTAGATTCAGCTTCTCAAGATGAATTATTTCCTGCTTTTCTTTCTTGTAAATATCTTCCACCACCAACCACCTTCTGCAGATAAAACTTTACCAATTAGTCATTTACAGACATAAACTCACAAGGCAAAAAACAGCCTTTGCAGCTCTAGGCCTCTTTGATGATGATGATGTTTACAAATGCTTTCACTGCTGGGCTAGTAATGTGCACTTTGCCATTAGCTCTCTGAAACTGTTCGACACACAAAATGTGCCTTTCAGCAAGGCAGATGGTAAGAAAGATTGTTCCTTTCATTATATGCAGGACACTTGTAAAATAAATAATGGCTGGAGTGAACGTACCGATTTCTTCAGACTGAAAAAAGCTGTCTTGTTGTTCAAAATTATTTCACTGGCTGAACAGGTCACTCGCATAAATATCAGTCCTGGTGAGGTTTCCACCGTTCCCACATTGCCACTGTGCCTCCCAGCAGAGGATGGGGTGGGGGCTTCTGGTGCCAGGTGCTGTACATGCCCATTGTAAGGCAACCCTTGTATATGAGATGGGACTGAAATCCTTCTTTTCTCTACCATGGTTTTTTCAGTTCCTATGAAAATTTGCAGTTCCCTCCTTTAGATGGCATGAGGACATGCTAGTTCCCAACAGCGCTGTCATATGCAACAGAACAAAAGTTCTGCATTTGATGGGGATACAGGAGCTGAAAGGGGTTAAGTCAGACAACAGAGACATGAATAATCTGCACTGCCTGAACAGAGGCAGAAGTGGGTTCCTGAACTGTGTATCTTGCAGGAAGGATAAGTGAGAGAAATGTCAGAGCCCAAGCAGCTTGCACTCATTTGGGAGAGGAATAGCTGTTTCAATAAAGCAGAGAGTGGGCAAAGTTTATCCTGTACAAGCACCACAGGGTGAGCCCTTTCAGAGCCCTCTTGCTGCTGCAGGCAGCCTTGGCTGAACAGCTGAGTGTCCATTTGGAGTCAGGCAGAAGCAAACATGAAGTATGTCAGCTCAGCTGCTCTGTGCCAGAGCGTTCTCTCTGCGCTCTCATTCTCCGCTGAGTGTTGGCAGGGACTGGCCATTCCCACTCCTGTGACGTTTCTAAAGCTCAGGCAAGAAGTTGATCCCAACACAACCAGTTTTTGCTTTACAGGTGACCATGACAACACATTGAGAGCAGGCAGCATACTTAGCTTCCCATCTGAGTACCAGACACTGACAGAAATCTGGGGGTTAGAAAGAAGAATCAGCTGCTCTTTCCATTCCCTTCCTCACCATGCTCTGCTGTGATCCACAGGAATACCTAAGCTCCAGCTGAGTTTTGTTTGAATATCCACCAAAATACTTTAATAACTAACTTTGTTGTTTCAAGAATGAGAAAGTAGCTAGAATGAATGAAATTGAGTCTTTGACTCTGTGATGTAAAACCCTCTCTGCTAGACTTCTAATCACTAAACTAAAAGGAAAGCTGGAGATATAGTAATCAATTGTAAGAAAGGAACTAAAACTAGAGGAGATAACAGAAGTGAAAAAATGATCAGAAAGGAGGGATGGAAGCATTCTCCAGACCAACCTAAACACTTTCACACAATGACATGGAAAATAAAGACTTCCAATGTCTCCAGATAGGGAAGGAACACGTTTCTAAAATCATTCTGCTAAGAGAGGGAAAGAACTTGGGTACTTCTAGGAGAGAAGCTCCATTTGCCTTTTCCTGTGCTGTACAGCCATCACTGGCACTTTGGACCTGGCTCAGCTGGGTAGAAAGGTTCTGAGGGGAGTGTTTCCACATCTGTCCTTCTGCCCCTCCATCCATCTCCCCGTGGGGGAACATCCCTATTATGACGTGACTACAGCTTGGTCGTATATGATCATTATGTTTAGATGTAAAAAGAGAAAATGCTCTGAGTAATACTGGGTTCCTGTGGGTCTGTCACTGGGACATTTGCTTCCTTCTTGGAGGATAAAACCACAGACACATCTTACCCTGATCTGTCCTGTACTTACATGTTCCTGGGAAAAGCAAACATCTTGGTCTCTACTCGTCATATCCATGCCAGCTGGTTAGCTGTGTGAGGGACATACAGCTCTCTGGAGAGAAGATGGGAAAGGGAGCTGGAGTTTTGATCATGAATCTTATAAACTGTATCTTGGTTAACAGAAAAATAAATGAGAGGATCCTCAGAATGCAGGTCTGCTTAAACACATGTTCTTAGCACTTGACACTGAGATTGCCAATGATCACAGTACCCTGATGCTTTCCTAATCTGGCGTGTCCATAGTCCAGGCTTCTCGGATTTCAGTTATATCCTTTTGTCTCATGTTTGCAGCTAATGCAGGACAGGAGTCCCGTGGCTGAATTCCCAGAGAAATACTTCTCTAGAATTTGACTGAGACACTGTCTCCTGTGGGGAAAGTAACTGTGGGATTCTGAGTTCAGCCCAAGGCTGGACAAAAATGTGGTCCAGCCTATTGACAGGTTTTTGCTTGCCTTTTCTTTCTTGACAATGTTTCCCAAAACCTCAGAGGAGTTAAACAATAAAACATTTCATTTTTATGAAGAGTCTGATACTGTTTCCACTGGTGCACATCTGTGCAGTGGGACTCTGGATCAGCACTGCTGCTGAGTTTTCTGAGTCATACTGATAGGAATGACAGATATCTGCTACTCCTTGCGAGGATCCTTGGAAACTCCTGCATGATTTCTGTGATATCCTGTCATCAGAGGAACTTAGGCCACAGTACACCAAAAGAGTAATCTACTTAGGTTTGTCCCAAATCAAGAGACTGTTCTATTTTAATGTACTCATAGAAACTGAGGATGGAGAAACATCTCTCAGTCCCTGTAATCATACTTCAGCTATTACTGGGACGTCCTCTGCACTGAGACATGGAGTTTGCTTTTCAGAAATCTCTCAGCAACAGATGGGCATTATGAATGAAAAGAGAGGACTGCAGAAGCCAAGATTCATTTCCCATACTCTTTACAGACTGTCAGTAATGTCAGGTCTGGGAACTGACCAGATTTAGCAGTACTGTCCAATGTAGAGGAGTTTCTATTTTTCTGCCTGTGTAGCAGCTCAATGCTTTTCTGTACAGGTTTGTTTTATGCCCTGTGTTTAGAAACAGTTCATTTGTCATGTTTTAAGAAGACACAGAGTATCACTGTTTCCAACTCTTTGAACATGGAACGCTGATTAATTTCTAATTTGGACACTTAATTAAGATTAAGAGCTTGGAACAGTTTCCATCTGAAGGCAGTGAGACTTTAGCTGCTGATTTTGAATGCAGGTAGAATTACACTGTCAGGCTGTGTCCATGCAGTACAAAAAGTACACCAGAGTGCTAAAGAAACAGATTTTCTGTTAAAGTCCAGAACAGAGGTCTGGAGAGCTTCCAGCTCCTACCCAGCCAACAGTATCTCCTGTTAAAATCATTGATGTGGATCAGTGTGAGGATTGGAACTGTGCTTTCGGACAAACAGTTGGCATTGAGGAGGCTGCCTGTGTGTCTCAAAGGAGAGTGTCTACTCAAACACCATCCTCAGTGCTTGCTACAAGATGATTCTTTTTCTCTGGCAAGACAAGAGACCAAGACATTTGTAGGCTATTCCAGGTGGCCAGAGAAGGGCAGTCCAGGATGAAAAAGAAATGATAGAGAGACTTAGATCATGTCATGCCGACACAGAGGTGACACTTGCTGGCTACAGAAACATGTCACGTTTCAGAGCAGCGTCTTGCTGTTCCCTGTGCTCTCCAGCAGAGAAGAAACACCTTACTCTCATCCTCCTGCAGAGGAAGAGGTCCACTCCTGCTCTCTGCCACCATTACCCCTTCAGGCCAGAAGTTATTTCATTTGAGGACAGAGAGACAGCTCCCTGTGCATCACTTGCACAGCTCAGAATTCAGTGTGGGGAGGGAGCAGCAGTGGGGCAGCCAGGGCTGTGCTTGGGGAGGGGACGAACTGAGGCGGCCCCTTGGCCCTGCCCCTGCAGAGAGCTGCACTGACAGGCAGGAGCTGCCTGTGGCAGAGACCATTCATTCACACAGGCCAGCCCAGGAGCAAGTATGCGAAGATCAAAAACATTGATTGGTCAGGGATGCCTTATATTCCCTTTTCTCTTCCCAGTAAGCTGTGTTGTGCCTTATCTTGCCTACACTTTAGGATAACCCGGTGTTAGTGAGCTATTGATTACAGCAGGCAAAGCCCCTTAGCACTTACCCAGCTGCATGGAGCCTCCCATTATAGGAACTCCTTCCCAGAAAACCCCACTGCACTGGGGGTTAGGTTTTAAGTTTGGCAGGTCCAGGCCACTTCTCTTTATTCTGACTGTCCCTTGCTGCAGGTTCCTCTCTACTTGCTGGTGAGTGAGTACCTTTAGCCTGTGTTATCTCTCTGTGTTTCTTTTTTTTCCTTTGTTAGATGCAATGTTTATCACTTCATGAGCTGTTGCTCCGAGGTTCTCAAAACACGTGGACTCTGCAATAATAGACACAGACACAATGTTGCTCAGAGTAGCAGCTTGCAATTGTAAATCTCAAGGCATTTTATGAAGGTGATCCTTGTGTCTCCTTTGCAGGTGTTGTTTCTGCAGCAGAGAAGTGAAGTTGCCTGCCCTCAGACACGCATCTCATGTGGGACAGAGCACAGATTATGGAGTGCAGGTCTCACTGCACTTGCTCTGTTTGCTTCCTTGGCCTTGTTGTGTTGTGCTTATGCTATGGGAGCACACAAACAGGATCCTTGGAGTGAGGCAGGATTGCAAACACCCCCACACCTACAGGTGGAACTCGAGTACATTCAGAGTAGTGATTGACACAAAGTTGGGATATCCCTGTAAGGAAAGCCCTTAATGTTTGTGCCAAGTAGTTTTGTTGTTCTCTCTGCTTTCCTGAAGTGTTCATTCTCTCAGCTCTGAACATCACCACAGACCTTACTGCTGTAATTGCTCTGCTTCTTCCTTGTTGCTCTAAATTTAGTTTTCAGATGACAGTGTGTATTGGATAAATGAGGAATTGTTGTACATGTCCAGGGTCTTGTTTTAAAACATCAGATGGAATAATGGTACCCAGCTGAAAAGTAACAGGACTTTATTGTGATTATTTGATCATTTTCCTTTGAAAGAAAAGTTTTCCAAGCCCATCAGCACTTGTGAGCTGCAAGAGAAAATGATCAAATGACAACGTATGCTCAGGAAAACAGCTGCTCTTGCTATAGCCACGAGTCAAAATCTGCTTTACTGTAAATTTCATTGGCGTCAACTGGAATTTTGCCTGAGTAAGGTGCTCGAGATTTTTCTTCAAGTAACTTTACAGTTACTCAATATGGAGAATTGGGAATCACGTGACATTCCTGACACAATATTATGTTTCCATTCTTGCTGCATGAACATACTTATCTGAAGAGTAAGTAGATTTTGCACTCAAAAAAGTGCATGCTCATGCTGAAGGCAGACAAAGACCTTGGAGCTGTTGTGCTATTGGAACTTCATCTATTTATTCAACTGTCCACCATGGCAGGAATTTTTCTGTTAAATATGTAATTCCCCACTTTTTTTTTCTTAAACAAGAGAACCAGAGGGTGAAAGGGTTGAAGATTAAAATGTAAACAGCAAAATTTATTATAATTACAAGAGTGTTTCAAATTATTTCCTTAAACTGCAACATAATTTACCTCTAGTCAAGGTCTCTATTGGTGGTGAAAGAGGAAACTGCTTGACCTTGGGGTGACCTCTGGCCCCCGGGGGTCAGCGCCCGAGGAATGTGCAGATGTCACGGTTCATAAGCAAGGACAGAAACTCTCAGGTTTCCCAGGCAGAGAGGCGCCAGTTCGGGGATGGGGCCAACATGTGCACCTCCCTTTGAACCAGCCACTCATACCTGCAACCCCATGGAAAGCAAGCACGCACTGGGCTGGAGATGGGAAAGGTCCAGGGCAGCCCTGGATGGAGGCTTGTGCCAGCAATGGGCAGAAGCAGCAGGATGTAACAGAGGGAAAGATAAAATTTCCCCGAAGAGAATTCAGCATCTGCACCATTTTTCACTTGTACTTCAGGAATACTGCAGGCAAATGTGACTTGCAGTGCAGATCCATGTTCAGATCCTGGCTAGGAGCATTTAGAGGAGCTTTGGCTGCAACCAGCGGATGCAGCTCGTTGCTGTTGTAAAAACAAGTGTCCTAAACTCTTAAAAATACAAAGAAAGGAGAGAGGAATAGAAGGGTTTACTGCCCATATACCACACTAACGAAAACTGTATGGGCTGAATTGGTACAGTGCAAATTGTTGCTGGGACTTTTGCAGAGCCTGCAGAGATTGTCCCAGTAACCCTGTCTGGAGTCAGTCAAGTGCTGCTGGGTACCTTCTCTGTGCCCCAGAGAAAGCCATTCGTGCTGCCAACCCATGTTCTCTGAGCAACAATACAAAAAAAAAAAAGCCCAAAATAAAAACTTTCACAGCTAAAAAGACCACCCAAACCAACGAAATGAAAACCCCAAAACAAAACCACAACACCTTCATAAAATTATTCTTAATAAAACAAATGAACAAGGAAAGTAGGTTTAAGCTAAAACAAATTGTGTGGTAAATATTAAGGTCAGGGAGAGAAAATTATACCAGCAATAATATTCAAAGAAGAAATGGGATGAGGGAAAAAACAAACACAAGCTTTATTTTAATATTTAAATCATACCTTATATATCAAAATATAATTTATATTCAAGGAAATTGTGAACCCAAGAGTTCCTTTCAACTATTTGCAGCCTACAAACCACAAGTTGTGCTAAGCATGATCAAAGTACTCCACAATTAGTTAGGGTTTAAATCACTATAATTGTCAGCCTAGGTTGTAATCAGAGAAACATTGTTTTGAAGCAGCAGCAAACTTGCCCTGGTTGTAATCTGGGGAAAATTCAAGAAAAACTTGGGATCTGGTTGGTTAACTGTATCCCAGTGCTTGGGGACAGAGTTGTGTTTAACATGTGGGACATCAGAGGGGCTGTCCTGGGATCATGAGGAGCCACCCTGCACACGCTGCTGTGCAAAGCCCTCTCCAGCTGCTGCTGCACTCAGCTCCCTGGGGAGGAGCAGGACAGCAGAGAGTCTTTGTGAAAATGCAGTTCATGAAGTGCTGGACAAACCACGTGCTCCAGGTGATCCTGGGAGATGCTTGGTGCATTCGTTGAGGGGATGGAAAGAAGAGGCAGCCAGTGGAATGAGCGGTGCAGAATTCTTGGATGGAGGAGGCTGCAGGAGTGCCAAGAATGACTGCAATGCGAGTGCAAGCCTGCTCGAGCATTGCTCTTTTAATAAAGCTGGCAGCATGTTATCTGGAAGCTGTGATGGGTTTCCTAACAGATTCCTTGGAAGTTTCAGGTTGGAGAACTCTTCCAGGGGCTCTGCCAACACAGCTGAATAGAGGATGAGCTCAAATGCTTTTGTAATTAGGAAGAGAGTATTTCTTGAAATTAAAAAGATCTTCTAGGAGTACAGGAAATGAAGACTGTCTTTAAAGAAATCATGCTTTCTAGACCTTAAAAGGGTAAAGGTAGCTTTAATCTGGACTCTGCTATGGAGAAACTGGAGGAAATTTCCCCATTGGAAGCCTCAAAAAGAGAATTTGCTCAGCAGTACAAATGAATAAAACAACAAGGCTTTGTGCTTGAGGATCTCAAAGCGTTTTCTGCTCTGCACCAGGAAATGTAATACCTCCTGGGAGCTGTGCTAAATTGGAAACAGGGACTTTCTCAAAGCTCGCTCAACTCCGCTCTGGCTCAGCACAGCCATGCTTCCACCAGCGTTGGTGGAAAAGACAAGTGATGTTTTGACAACTTGAGTCTTCAGTCGTGACTTTTCTACAGGGATGCAGGAGATTAGCAGGCAGCATAGATTTAGTGAAGAGGCAGTTAAGAGAAGGTAATTAAATTTGCCACCTTATATGCAGCCAAGTCAGAGACTTTCTTTGGGCTCAGAAAGACAGAAAAATCACCACCTTCTTTACAGTGACTCTTAAGGCTTGCAGAAGAATGGGGGTAGCATTGGGGTGGCAGTGAGGGAATGGACTGGTTGAGGGGGCTCTGCTGGCAGTTTCCCCTGCTCTGTTTCAGAAAGAAATGCAGAACTGAGCAAAGTTCAACCTCCAGTTTAGTTTGTATGAATCATCTCCTCTGCTTCTGCTCTCTTCTAGTCACCAAAGATGTATTAGGGAAGAGATGACTAAAAAGGAGCAATGGGCAGGTGAAAGTGAGGGCAGTAATTAGTGAAAGAGATGAGGTTTGTAAGAAGCAAATGGTGCCTCAGGCCTTCATCTGGGGAAGGGAAATCACTTCCCAGGAACCCATTTGGGTTCAAGTGGTGCTGGACTGAAAGCCCTCGACATGACTGCTGGGAAGGAGGGGATTGTAACAAAGCAGAGGAGCTCATGGAGAAGGGTGTGCTGTGCTCCCCCAGTGGAGTGTGAATGGATTATAGCTGTCTTTTTGGTCTACTTTCACAAAATAACTTATTGAATTATTTATTTGAAGAAGTCCCAATTAGAGTAAGTAAAGGACAGTAAGTCAGGTGTCATCAGGCACTGCCAGACTCTGGGCATGGCCACATGGTTGTGGTCCCACTGAATTCCACAGAGCACCAGCTTTGCACACCTGGCCTGGCACCAAGGAAAAGGCAGAGACAGGTGATACCTGATCTGGTGTAAAATGTCTCAACACGAGCACTGCCTTAGCAAACTGTCATAAATTAAGAGTTCATAGATTAGATTTATATCCAAGCAATGATTTTTATTAGATAATGGCTTTTCTGAGTCAATTATTAAAACCTCCCAACTAGTTTCCCTCTTCATTATGACTTATCTAAGAACAGAGTAGCCCTTTTGGCTTTCTTTCTGTGTCCAGAAGTATAGCACACTATTGCAGTTCTCTGTTACAGAGGTGGTACAAGGCTAGGGTGGGATATCATGGCTCATTACCACAGAGCTTTTGTTTATTTTAGTGTGAAGAGCCCTTATGATCTTGCCCAGTTTTGACTATGCACATTAACCAGTGCAATTGTGAGCAGTCCCAGTAAGGTGTCAGTGATACACACGTTTGTCTTCAGCCTCTGATCATGCACCTTTTGTGACACATGGTCTGTCTAATGCACCCCTGCAAATTTGTCCTTACATGACTCAGCCCACACTGTTCAATAAAAGATAGTCCATACAACTGATGGGTGGGAGTAACAAAGAAAGAAGAAGTGAGCCAAGACTGATTTTGTGATTTTTTTTTTCCCCTTTCATGAATGGGTGAGAATCAGATGGAAAAAAGGACAGTCTTTGGAATTTGGTGATGGAAGGTTTCTCCCATTGACTGGCTTGACTCAACAAACAAAATCCACATGGATCCATGGAAAGCAGAAGACACAGAGAGAGGGAGAGAAGTGATAGTAAAGCTGCACCCAGCCCTCTGGCAGCAGCAAAAGCCAGATGTGGAAATTGTTCCCTGAGCAGACAGGACCCAGAGTTGTTTCTTTAGCTTTCCTTTGGCTCTTCTAAGATTTTCTTGCTGTCGGGAGGAACTGGGTGAAAAGGGCAGTGAGAGAGGGGGCTCTGTACCATTCTTCCACTTGAGTGTAGAGAACAGAGAGCAGAAGGTGCGGTGAGAAGCCTTT
This sequence comes from Peucedramus taeniatus, assembly GCA_013400575.1. Taxonomy (NCBI): domain Eukaryota; kingdom Metazoa; phylum Chordata; class Aves; order Passeriformes; family Fringillidae; genus Peucedramus; species Peucedramus taeniatus. Next base: position 553,410 of record WBNO01022235.1, read on the forward strand.
TAAAGTGGTCGTAGATGTGTGAGGTCTGATTCTGTTTTCAAAAACGTATCTGTTAGATGTAAGTGCATGGGAGGTCATTAGAGCTCTGCTGCCTTTCAGGGGTGAGGCAGGAGGGAGCATCGCTGCCGGGAGCGAGAGCCGCCCTGCGATCAGCAGCCTCCGGCAGGGGGACCGGGAGAAAGAGGCTGCATTTCCCTCTCCTCAGCTGAAGGCATTGCTGGCCACAGCCAGGCGCTTATGTTTAAAATCACACCAGCTTGTGATTGTGCCAGGAGTTACTCTGGAAATGAGCGTGGCTAGCTGGCAGGGTTTGAAACAGAGCAGTGCCTATCTTTGGTGGTCACCCAACATCTTGTTATTTACTGGATCTAATAATAAACTGTGTTTTCCTAGAGCAGAGAATCCAGCTTGTAGGAAAAGGCAGGTATTTCCAAATTTCTTTCTATATGGTAGGTACTTCTGGTTCATCTAACAACCCTTGCTGCTCCTCTAAACCTTCTCAAATCCTTGCTTACCTTCCACAGATGGGAACTGAGGGCTTGCCATGCAGCTTTTTATTCAATAAGGAAAAAAATTAGTTCTTGTATGTAAAGCTATTTCTGAGGGAGAAACAGATGTCACAGAATGCGTGATGATTTTCTGAGTTTATGGGAATAGGTATCCTCTCAGAAAAAAAAAAAAAGAATGGTCTGATATTTACACTGCACAGAGTGTATTTCCAATAGTGATGCTATTCTCTGATATTAAGATTCTTGTTGCATCTGAACTAACCCACAAGAAGTCTGCAATGGGTCACAAGTGAAGACATAAAGGCACAGATATGAAAGGAGAGATGTGATAGGGTGTCAATTTAAGGTTGGCCATGGGCTGCATGTGACATTCTTGTAAGTAAACTGACAGTGTCCAGGTTTATAATAGCTAAACTCCTCAGTTTCCTTTATGTAAACATTTCACTCTAATGGAACATTATACCCAGGACCCTGCCTCAGCAGACATACATGTATATGAATTGCATAAAGATAGAGCAATAGATAAATAGATATCTGGATTTAATAAACACATTCTAACACTAATAGGCTGGTGAAATCTTACAGAGAGGGAGAGAGAGACTGAAGGAAAATACGAAATGCTGCCGAGAGTTTACAGACTGGCACAACTGGAAGTGCTCAGCATCAAAAGAATGAGGAGAGGGAAAGGCCAAGATGGATCAGGCATATTCTGTGCTTATTAGTGTTTTCCCATCTTGTAGCAAGGGATTGTGAACAAGCCAGTGGGGTGAGCACCCACTATTTCTTCAGAGGGGAAGGCATCCTCATCCGATTCAAAGAGTTCCATTTGTGAACTATGGAAGATTCAGACACATTTTTCCAAAGTCAGAGGATCTCTAGGAGTTTATATTCTTTGAAAATCAGGTAAGTGCCTTACAGAATTTTACTTTGACTTCTCTTGGAAGCAAAAATGCTTTTTCCAGCAGGGACAGATTTCTTCAGATCAATCATTTTCCTGTATACACTTCTTGACATTTTCCCTGTTGTCTTTCACCAAAAAAAGAAGAGGGGAAAAAAGTAACAAACAAAATCCTCCATTCCCTGTCCTCTCCCAGAAAAATCTCTCTTCTAATTGTTGGTCTGGGAACCAAAATCCTGTAACAATGGTAGCTCTCTACTGAACTTGTTGAAACTTGACAGGATATGGTTCTTATGGCCAGAGTGGAAACAGGAGGATTCTGCATCCAAGAGCCTGTGTGGGAGGGCTCAAATAATCCCCATCAGTTATTTCCCATGGCTTCAGAATTCAAGGTAACTAGGTGAGAAGAGGGAAGAACTTCATGACAGTAAATGAGCAACAAATCAAACAAAAAAAGAGGGAAAAATAATTTCTAAGTTCCATCTTGTGCACTTGGGTCTGTCTTTTAAATGAGCATTGTCTGTTACCCAAGTAAGGTCGATGCAACTATTGCCCCAGCCCAGACACCAGAGGGAAAAACCTCGTTTTCACAGTGCTTGGGTTTATTTTCCTTCCCTCTGCTTGGCTTCATGCCATTTTGTTGGCTAACATTCACCTTGGCTGCATATACCAGGGAAGGGCTGCTCACTGCTCTCTCCATGGCGTGCCCAGTGAAGCCCACTCTTCCCAAATGGCTTGAGCCATCGATTCCTCCTGCCACCTGCATTTTGGGGACCCAGCAGCTCCAGAATCAAGCCCCCTTTTTAGCTGGCTTTAATTACTGTTCTGAGCTAGACCAAAGAATATATTTGTCTCCTTTGCAAAGAGGAAGCAGTAAAACAAGGGGCTGCCCAGCACAGGGAGGGGAGAGCAGCACCAGCAGAGCCCCACACGTGCGTGGGCACCGCGTTCTCTCCCACCAGGGATCTGGCAATCCTGCATGCATGAATTGCCTTGCAACGGCCACTCAGCTGTCATTCTGTCAGGCCCATTTACAAATCACATAACAGGTTTCATTTTGAAATCTCTCTCTTCTCCCCACTCCCCTCCTTATTTTTGCTGAAATGGATTTATAATGCAAGTACTTGAAAAGGAATAATTATCTATATGAGCAACAGCAGCACAATGCCTGCAGCGGCAGGGTGGGCTACGATCAGAAGAAATGAGCTCTAAGTCTGAAATCTGCTTTTATACATGTGTACATACTTAAAAAGAGCCAGGTATTTGCAAATACCTATAAAATATTTGATGGATATGGATATGACATGATTTTTTAATTCTGTGGGTATAGATCAGACATGCAAAGTCTGATTTCAGCTTTTGCTTTTTTGTGCTAAATGCCACATTTTAAAATAAGTCTCCAACCATACCACTCTGTGCATTTTACATCTGAAGTGATATTCCTGAAGAAATTGGTTACCAAAACCTTAGAAATGCTTTCCAAAGCATTCTAGCCCAATTTATATTTTTAAAAGGGCAGCCAGCTCACACTCTCAAAGTGCGGGAGAGCCCGTTTTATGCAGTAGTGGACATGAAGCTGAAGCTTTTTCTATAGTCTCTGTCCATTTCTCTCAGTGAATTGAATCCAGTCAAAGGTCAAACTGGCCAGAGGCACTTTTATTGTCATGGTAACCATGACTTAATCAAACAATCCTGAGATTCCAGGTTTGTGGGAACAGGCAAAGATCTGAAGAGACTGGAATGAATCAATCAAAGGGGGCAGGAAAGAAAATCCTAAGATATATGACTTATCCTTCCAAATCTATTACTCTGTCCTTAAACACACAAGAATTATGCCTTGGACAAAGCCTCTTTTCAGACCAAATACCTCTGATTTTTGTTTTCTTGTCCTTTGCATCAAATTTCCTAACATACCTCTGTCCTACAGCAATCAACCTCAGCCCAGATTTAACCAACAAGAGGAAAAGAGGGGAAAAAGAATTTAGGAAAGATAAAGATTATTTACTGAAAACCTCCTTTAAAAAAACACATTAAAGAGGAAGAGGAAAACCAAGGCAAAATGTGATCAACCTCCTTTGACTTGAAAACCTATTTAGTCTTGTTAGCAGTGATCTAATGCAACTCTACAGGCAGTTAATGAATTTTTTAGGTTTTTCTCCTTTCTGGGCAGCTACTATGTCTTCTTGGGGATGCCAAGGCTGTGAGGCTTGCTTGTGTCTCATGCACTGGAGCATCCAGGGGTGCTGAGTTCAGGCAGCCTCTGCTCTTTGCTGAAAGCCTGGCAACTCCAGGGCTGTCTGGAGGTATCTGGAGAGTGCTGGGGGCTGGTTAACCTGGGAGTTGGCTGGGGCTAAGGTTGCTCTAAGTTTCTTTGTGCATCTTTGTTTTTATTCCAGAAGCAATTTGCATATGTCTTAACTCCTGTGTGTGCTTGTGAGTCCTGGCTGCATTTCTTGGTTGGAGGAAGAGGCAGATGTGTGGCTCTGCACCACCACCTTACTAATGGGGGACTGTCTTGTGGGTTTTTGGAACCTGACTGCAGTCTATGTCCACATACCATTAAGCCCCTCCTAAAAATTCCTACTTTGGTTTCTAATATAGTTAATCTCTTGCTTTGTCTTCCTCTGTCCTGAGAAGTCATAAATAGTAAAATCATGGGGATATGAGAGGAATAGGAGACACTTTGCTGAAGTGTTGGTGGCAGTGTGTTTAACTTGTTATACCCGGCAAAGTGGAAATATCACAGGTTCTTTTCCAGAAGAAGAATTAGCTGGAGAAGAATTAGCTATTACCTGAAACATATTTGCCCTTGGAGATTTTTCTGAAATTGGATATGTGTGGTTGGGGTTGTTTGTGCAGTTTGTGTGCTTAGTTACACACTTTGTGATACACAGTCATGGAAACATGGGGAAGCTGTTGGCTGCTGTGCCATACTGCAAAACTGGTTTTGTAATGTCACACAGAGATATTCACCTCCCCAGCCTGCCCCCACATGCAAGGCAGGATATTTTCTGGGACTACCCTGTCTGAGGAGATTGCTGCTGAAATTCTCTGTATCCATGTTATTTAAGGAATGCAGGTCCTGGCTTGCAAACCCCAAACCTTAGAACTGCAATGACAATCAGAGCAGAAACAAACTCCTTGATTGTAGTTTTTAGTATAGAGGTGTCCTTACCAGAAAATGTCCTCTTAATGGGTTCAGCAAACAGACTCTAATGGGTGAATTGTCCAGAAAACAAGATCTTTCCTTGCTGCTGGGTGGCTGGGGTGTCACCTACAGAGATAGATGCTGGTAGATAAAATATGCAGAAAAAAATTGCATAATAGAGCTTAGCAAATGGACAGAATTCCATAGATACTGCCAGAATACTGGCAAGACAGAAAAAAATTACTGAAGCTTGAGCATCAGACAGGGAAATGAGTAGTTGAGGAGGTCTGGAAAAAAGGAAGACTGACCTGTGTCCAGGGAGGATGTGATTTTCAAGTGTAAGAAGAAAAAGGTTCCCTTTTAGCTTGGCTGTAAGAAGGCCACTGCTATCTCTGATAGTGGCTGTGGAAAGGAGACATTTCAAGCCACATGGGAGGAATGGAAAAGCAATTCAATGTAGAAAAATAGCAAAGTTTAGAAAACAACAGGAAGGAAGAGGCAGAAGACTGATTATGTCAAGAGAGCCTTTTCTGAGGTCTGTACATATAGGAGCAAACAAAGGAAGCAGAAAATAATAGCAGAGATGAAATGAGAGAGAAGTACAGGGAGATCAAAAATGGGAATTAGAGGACTGGATGAGTAACTACATGAGCAAAGAGAGTGACACATCTGTTGTGGCCTTTCTTAATAGCAGAACAAGAAGAAAGTTTTAGAGGAAGAAAGGCTGTGCAGGGCCTGCTCTGAGAATGAACAAGGTCTGTGGTTAGAGATACTGGGATCAACAAAATTGAGGAGAGTTCTGATGATTTTTGATAGGGAAAGGCTTTTCTTCATTTCTTGTCCAGTTCTTCAAATAATATTTCAGACCAGGGCAAAGAGCAGCACAGATAGAGATGAATTGCTGCCTCCTGCAGCAGTGCTGAGCACACTTCAACCAGGACTGTGAGGAGCAGCAGGCACTCAGCACCACTGGGAAAGAAACCTCAAATCTTCTCTTCATCTGTTGATCTCCTCAGGACAAGAGTGAGGAAGCTGGTGAGATGAGGGACCATGGGCAGGTTATATAGGGAGCCAGCACTGCACATGACCTGTGCTGAAATGAAATACCAGTCTGGTAGGTAAAAGCCCTCGTAAAACTCCTTCCCCTCTGCAAAAATACCCTCCAAGTTAGCTTTAACACTTAAGTACCATGGTTCCTGAATGCTACCTTTAAAGGTTAAAGCATTTAAACTATAGGAACAGCCAGGGGCAAAAAGAGGCCCGTTTCAATTTGATATGTTGAGGTCCTGCAAAAAGCCAGACTGGGGGGTCTCTGAGCTCTTTGTCCTTTCCTTTCCTCCTGAACCTGAGATGGCCCCGAGGCCCAGGCTGGGCTGTGTTTCTCTATCCTTCTTCCTTTCCTCTCCCTATGTTGTAGTAAATTAGCCATTTCCAAAGGGCTCAAGCAGGGGAGGAAGTTCTCCATCCCTGACTTGCCTGCTGCACAGGGCAGCTTTGCAGGAAGGAACTGAAAGTAGATCAGGAAAGACTGGTGCATGAAGAGCTGCATTTCTCCCAAGGGTTCAAAGCTTGGTTGAGACAAACAACATCCCTCTGCCACCATGAGCACTGCCAGGATGGGTGGAACTGGTCCCAGTCACCATCACTTCTCAGGGGGAGCTCATCTGCCTTTCCTGGTGGGTCACAAGACACCTGCCTTCCCTGGAGGGATCAGGATCTGTCCCAGCATACTGTGATCAACAAACAGGGTTTTTTTTTCCCATTTCCTGGCCTTTATCTTGTAGCTGTGTTTTGAGGCAGGCACCGGGCTGGCCCTCGCTGTGGTACGGGCAGGGCAGGGCAGGGCAGGGTGCCCCTCGGTGTCACTGCAGCCCCAGCAGCGGGACGGGCCCGCTGCACCGCGGCGCTGGGCTCGCAGAGAGGAGAACACCCTGCGGACTTTACCCCGCCCTGAAATCCAAAGAGTACTCCTCAGTTTACTCTAACCTAAGCCTTCCTGCAAGCTGCTGCCTTTTACAGCGTTATCTGCTGTGATAGCCGAGGTATTAATAGCAGGAACCTTCCTTGCAAGGAGCCGACTGCAGCTACAGCTCCCACTGTGCTCCTTGCACTGCTATCTCTGAGCAAGGAAACGCTTCCAGCTTTGTTCCACTGGTCACAATTAATGGAGATCTCCATCCATTTATCCCCCCTCAGCATAAACAGTCCTATCTGGAGGTGGTGCCTGCTGTCAGCTCCCACCCTTTAAAACGATGCTGGAACTTCCTTGTGCTCAGAGGCGTGACTGAAGGTCTCCAGCACTTTCTAGGCAGGAGCGGGGCTGAAGGTAACTACTGGGGAAGAGAAGTGTAAAATCTTCTTTCTGGGAGCCCTACCACAGAGAGGTCTTCTGCTGTTGTGTTTCCCTCTTTTAAAGACATCCCTTTAAAAACCCCTACGAAAATAGGGAGGGATTTGCAAGCAATCATTTAATGGATCAGAAAAGCCCAACTACTTGATAAAGTTATTTTACCTTTAGTAAAGCATGTTGGTACTGGAAGGCTGCCATGTGCTGTCCAGGGTTGTCCTTACAATGAGATGTTTTAGAATAGCTGCTGTTCAGGAAAGAAGAATAGGTGTGTCTTACCAGGGAAGCTTTCTGAGGGTCTCTTCCAAGGCTTGCTTTTCTCATGGAAGCAGAGGAAGGTCCAAGAGTCATTTCTCTGTTACCCTGGCAGAGCTCACTCCCACTGTTGTAACTGTGCACAGCTGCATGGGCAGGCACCAGTCCTGATGAGTCTCTCAGGGGGGGAGAAGTCTGAATAATGCTGAGTACTTAAAACCAGACATTCTGGAATACAGTTTTTTGGGAGAAATGTTATCTGTACCAAGCAAAGCCTGTAAATTGTGTGTGTACCATAAGAAATTTAGTGCCCAAGTCCTTGGCAGAGACCTTCTCTGTCAGATATTTGTGATTTCCATCCTGCCCTCAGTGCAGCCAGGGACTGTAGCTTTGCCAGGGAGCTCTGAATTCCTCAAGTTTCTGCTTCTGGTAATCTCCAGTCTGACACTTCCTAATACCATCATTCAGAACAAGATTATACTGCGATACATTAATTTCTTTGTCAATCTTAATTTGATTTAGAAAATACTTCTAAATCATCACAAATTCTGATCTGTAGCACTGAGCTATCTCTCCAAAAAGATCCCATGAAAGTATATCATAGACTTTTCATCAGATGTGTTAAGGCATAGAAGCAACATGCAAAGATGATTGGAAAACTTAGGCATGGAAGCATTTTTTCCAAATGATGGATGTGCAAAATCTTTGGTTATGGATCTTGAACCCCCAGAGGAAGGAATAGGTGGTTGGCCAAAACGTCTTGCTAGCTGATGTAAAGAGAAAGCTCTAAAAATTTGGTATGTGAAGGTTGGAGCGGGAGGAACCTGACTCAGTTAAGTCAGAGGAAGATGTCTGATATCTAAATATAAACCAATTCCTCCTCAAAAAAACAAAAAACAAACACAAAGAAAAAAACAAAAACAAACAAAAAAAAAACAAACCCAAACAAAACCCCAGAAATTAAGATCTATTAATTTTTTTAGAGAAGAAACCTAATTCTGCTTCCTTGCATTTTTATTTAAAAAACCCCAACAACCCCCCCACACACAGAAAAACCCCCAAACAACAACAACAACAAAAAACCCCTACAACCCTTCTAAGCACATGAAAATAGAATAGCACTTCTATATGAAGTGTGCAGTCTTATTCTGACCTCACTTTACAGCAGTGTGTGAACATAAAGTTCAGCAGAAGTTGATGAATTTACACCCCTTAGTGTCCACTTGCAGAGTGTGCAAGTCTTGAAGCAGAGCCCCAGCAGTGTGAGCTGTGCAGGCAGGAAGCTGCACCAAGCTGCTTTTGAGGAAATCACACTTTTTGGATAAATATCGGTCAGCTGCAAACATTTTTCTCTCCAGGATGTGTGTGCTTTTCTAATGTTTAGAATAAAAATGTGGTGCTAGGAATTGGGAATATAGTTTTCACATATTTGATTACTCCAGCATTAAAGCAGCATGATAATATTAGTGGTAGCCTTTAACATGAACTTTGTTCTGTAACTTCCAGGCTTCAAAAACTAATGAGGAGTAAAATTGGGGGAAAAAATGTCTTCCGACAGGCTGGTCTTCAGCACCTTTTTAATGGATAACAGATTTGCCATCATCACACATCACTTGGAATATATTATGACAAGACACACAGGCTAATATAATGCATTGTCTACACAAGGCTACTATGTACTAGTGAATTTCTCTTTAATTTGATACAGGATGGTTCAGTTCCAGTTACAGAAGCTTTCAAATAGTTTTCCTGGAAGAACCTAAACCTAGTGCATGTATTCAATGTAACCAAACAACATCAAATGCTTCGTACAGAAGTTGCAAAATGGTTTCTTTGCTTCCATGAAATTTGGAAGGAAAAGCATGAAAAGAGCTTCTAACTTTCAGCACTTAGTAACAAGATTTCAGGGAAGCCCAGGACACACACACACAAAGTGTCAGATTTTTGCTGTACTCATTTCTGTTCCAAGAGATACAGGGAGCTGACTGCACCCTGAGCTGGGCTCATTTTCATTTCCAGTACTCAGATGTGAATCTGGATAGGTGTTTTCAAATCCTTTGGCTGTCTGAGTGCTGAGTTGCTGTTGTCACACGTTTGGCTATGGGGGTAGTGCATAGAAAGTGTAAAAGCATTGAAAGCTCCTTCCCAGGGAAAGCAGAGTGATGAATGAGATGTAAACTTAAAAGCAAATATCTTCTCTTATTAAAAGACCAATACATGCAAACCTTTTGTTATATATTAAAAAAATTTTGATCAACAGAGCAAGATTGGCAGATGTGAGGGCACACTCAATGCAGCAGGCACAGCCAGCTACAGCCAAGACTCCCTCTGTTTTTTCCCTGGCTGTAAATGGCAGATCTAGAAGTCTATCTCTTGTCCTGGTTTTGACTTTTCAGTCAAGAAAGTATAGGGCAGACTTCAAATATTTTTTAAAAGCATTCTTCAAACTTCCCCAGGCAGCTCAATGGATAGTTGGAACTGGAATGACTCAGGAGCATTGAGTCATCTACTGGCATTTTCCCCCTTGTCTCCACTTCTACAAGCAATGATTTGTTTTCTTCCTTCCTCTTGATTAGCTCTATAATATACTCAGATTATAAAGTGAGCTCGATTTTGTGTCCCTTGTATTATCTGTAGTGTCTCATTAGCCTCAGTACCATCATAACCCTTCTCTGAATCATCATTTGTATATGGATGTTTGACATATCAGCTGATTGTCCCCTTTTCTCTTTCCTTCTCCATCTCTTCCAAAAGCCAATGAAGCCATTTCTGTTGATACTTAAATACCACAATTTCTCCCACTATCACTAATAGCATAATGGCATTATGAAGAACCTTTCTGCAATGCATTTTTGTGTGAAGTAATGCAAACAAGACTGAATTCAGGGAAAACATCATGAAATGTTACCCTCTTAAATTTCGTTTAAAAATGAGCAGGAAGTTTGGACATAGCAAATGTTGTTTTTCAGGGTCTAAGCATCGAACAAAGTATTTTCAGGACAGTTTCAGTCAGGGCAGATTTAACATGGAGAAGGCACTGCAATGTTTATATGCATATGACCATAGAAAAGGCTTGAGTGCACAGAAAATAGGTGTCCATGTGCCACTGAGACCCTTGTGTCATAGAATTAGTCCTGGTTTTCCTCTTTTCATAGGGTGAGGTGAGAATAATTTCCCTAAGGCTTATAAACAATTCTCCAGATATAGGGTAAAAGGGTGTTCAGTGTCCCCTGCTTCCATATAGTATAGAAGTCACAGTAACCGTCCCTGTGATCATTCTGCTCTGGGTGATGTAGTGTGAGATTCTTGCATGCATATTGCTTTTTTAATGTTTTCTTGGCACCCATAGTCACAGCCTGTTTTTCTCTTCTTCTGGAGACCTTCGTCCAGAGAGCTGCTACTTTTTAAAAATCAAATAATTTAAGCCATTGTTACTTTTTTTTTTTTTTTAACTCAGGATAACAAATTTTGGCAGGTTTTTAGTACTTGGTATCCACAGGAACTAGCACTGCTTTGCAAACATCCTCAGATTTTAAAGATCTTGTTCCACCAAATACAACCTGCATTTTTCTAATATTTTCCTTTGTTCAGCTTCCCTGTTGTCTCATTCCATGTGGTCTCACTTAAGTCTTGTTTTAACTATGATAAGTTCTTTTGTTTTCCTATTCTATCTTATCTTCACAGCCACATTTATTTTTCCTATGTAAAGCCAGGCAAAATGTCTTGGTGTTACAGTGCTAATGTAGGGGTGCCCAGAAAGCCAGAAAATGCTCCTCAAGAAACAAGGTTTATAGACACCAGTCAGGCTGGGTGCACACACAGCACTTTGCTGGCTTGGGGCTTTTCCTTGATGCAGTTTTGCAATGCATTTGAGCAATTATTTTGCTGAAGCAATGGGCCACTGAGTTGTCAGGCTTTGCTCATTCTGTGATCTCCTGAAAAGGCATAGAATTAGGAGCCATCTTAGGAAATTATAGCTCTTTGTCCTACAGGATAGGGAACACTGAGATCAATTGGTATCCTTGAGGGATTTGACTTCTGCAGGATTTTGTACTTTCTGACCAAAAAAAAAAATATATATCCCTAGTATTTCACATTAATTTAGGGGCTTAACTTGAGAGAAGTAGTACTTGGTGATGTCACCCTGCTGGGGGGGTATTGCAGACCTGCTGCTGCTGCAGACCTGCTGCAAAGGTGCTGTGGTGGCTCTGCCTGGGCTTTGCCCAATGCTGGCAGGCAGTGCTGAGGCAGGAGAGCAGTGGCTGCAGTGTCAGTGCTCGGGGAAGCAATGGGCACTTCTACAGAAAAATTTATTGCCCAGCACCTGCCAGGCTCCGTTGTCCTCTCTGTACCTCCTGGGAAAAGGAAAAGCGTTGGCAAGCAGGGCAGTGAAAGGTGGCAACGAGCTCATCCTTCCTTGCAAGGGTGTGAAAGCAGGTGCAGGCTTGAGGTTGTGCTTTTCCAAATGCAACAGTTTTGTCTGTGCATCCCCTGGCAAGTCTCTCACTGGGGATACTCCTGTTCTTACTTTTTTAATTAACATTAACATGTGGGTGTTACCTTGCACAGAAATTAGAAGTCTCCCTTTCCATCACTTGCTTTATTTTAGCATTTGGAATGGGTGAAGATTTGTTTTCCTTTCCGGAGCAGTCACGCTGTTATGATGGAGAAGCTGAAGGGTCCAATTACCCTCCCCTTGATGTTGTTTGTAAAGCAATTAGAACTGGCAGCGTGTGATTAAAACCAAGAAGTTATCACTCCTTTCTTGAGGCAGGAGGGGTGACTGTTTGCAGATGAATATGCACCAAATCTACAACAGGAGTAATTTCCTCAGCCAGGGTGTAACCCCCTCTGCTCTCTCACTGACTGCAGCTATGCAGCTGTATAGGTTTCTGCACATGAATTAACACTTGTAGCTAATAGCAGTAAACTCACAAATGGACTATTACTTTTTATAGCCTTTTAGCAGAGTCAGCCTAGTGGAGCAAAACTGTTAACAAATTAAGATACGTTTGACAGGACTTCAAGCAGGAATCATAACCCAGGAGTCACTTGGTGGGACATAAATGTGAAGCTGTCTGTAGAACGAAGCTGTATCTCATCTGTTGTGTGGTGGCAAGTGCTAAACCACAAAATAAGAATTAAGACCAAGAGTTAATCTTGGAGAGGTTTTCAGAGCAAGGAATTGACTTCCTGTAATGGTTGTAAAGAGCTTGTCATATCTGTAGTGCTACAAGATATAAACTAACAACAGTCACAGTAAAAATAAGTTGTATTTGTCTACTTATGACACTACATATTTTAGACATTGTAGGATGATGAGGGAATCTGAGGGGAATGTCTTTAAACCACGGACAGAATATATTTTACAGTGCAGATGCAGGGCTTTTGAGGGTTTGTTACTTGAGCATAAACCAAAACCGGAGTAAGAATGGTTGTAGGAACTAACAATTATGTTTAAAACAAGTCACCTTTTCCAGCAGACACCCTGCTACAGCCAAACAGGGTGTGGGATTTCTGATATGTGGCTTCAGCTCCATTGTTTTGTTTGTTCTTTTTTTTAATTGAGGAGGTGGAGGTGGCTGCACAGAGGCTGTGTTTGCAGAATATCTGAATGAGCACTGGCTCCTCTGGTGTGTGTGAGTTAACAGTAGTTGCCCACCTCAGAGTTTTCTACCTCTCCCCATCTGTGGCTTTCAGCCCTGTCATTCTGCTTTTTCTTTGACCTTTCATAGAGTATCTGATGTCTTTTACTTCATCAAACCCCATCTCAAAGACAATCTTTTAGTCAGCTTCAACTTTTCCCTTATTTTGGAACTGGCTGATGGGGCTCTTGCATCTGGCATTTGTTCATTCTCTGCCTCATCTCTCCACTACCTGACACTGCATTTTATAAGGCAGAAATGCAACATCTGTCTTGAAGCCCCAGCATTAGCTGTACCCTACAGGGGGCGTTTCTCAGTGCATTCTTATTTTTGGGGCTCGTTGATTCTGTGCAGCATCACATCATGCACCTGTGTATGCTCCTATTGAGGAGTTCAGGAGAGTTCAGTTTGTCACCAGCTCCCCAATGGCTATGCTTATTAGTAACTTAAAGCCCAAACTTAGAGACATTCAGGCTGATTTCACTCCTCTTTCTCTGTCTTGAACCTTCACTTCCCACTAGGCTTGCTAAAACTTCATTCAACATAACTGAAGACTCATTCTCCTCTTAATATCTTGTGATATTCTGCTAAGAACATCCAATGTTACAGTTCCAGCATAATTATATTTTCCCATAGGTGTAAAATGTATCTGCATCAATAGCTTATTAAAAGAGTGTAATAAAAATTATGACCCCACAATTCTGCTATTAATATAACAATTCCAAGCCAAGAAAGCTCCTTGATCCTTCTTATGCATCTGCTGTAACATGGTACAAGAGCAGAACACTGTAAGCCAGTTTAATCCCTTCTTTTCACCCCCTAGCAATATACATTGGCCCAAGAGAGTAACACGAATTGAAAGTTTAATTTATTAATATGCAATGGTGATAATGTCAAAAGAACAATATATAAAGCCCACACAGAGCAGGATTACACGGTACATAGGGAAAAGCCTAGAGCTAATATTTAATATAGCAAAACACAGCCAAAAATAACTTCTTGTCTAAGGAGCAAAAGAAGGAGAGCTCTGCAGGTGCTGGAGCAGAGGAGCTGTGCAAGCAGCCTCTGCCTTCAAGTGCACAGCTGGACCCAGCCATCCATCCTCTGGCTGAGCTTCCTCTCTGCTGGGAGCCACAGAGACCGTGGTGCTTTCCACGAGTGCCAGCTGTTGGGCAGTGACTGAAGTTCCCAGCTATCACTTCGTCTACTTTAAATCTCTCACTGCTCCAGTTTAACAGTGCACACCAGAAGCAGAGCAGCAGACACGAGCATCACAGGTGGGGAGCAAGCCACAGCAAAAGGGGAGCCTCAGCTCAGAGCACTTCTGCAAGTGGAGCATGAGACAGACTGTTAACTTCAGCTAAATTGTTCACTTAAGCTTGGATGAGCAAAATTTCACCAGTAGGCAAAGCACCCTGCAGCCTTAGCAGAGGTACAGCCACACTAACATGTCACCGACTTTGCCAGAAATGAGCAATTTGCCCAAGAGTCTCAAATCAGTAGCAGTTGTGTGAGTGGAAAGCTATTCAGCCTCTTAGGGGCTGGCAGGTTTCACACACTTCCTAGAGTTTGCTTTCCTGCTCCTTCCCTAAAATACACAGGGAAGGAAAGGACAAATGTGAAGGAATAAAACCCAGTACTTCTTCAGTATTACTGAGGGTTCAGTGTACAGCCAGGAGAGCAGAACTCACTCTTGGAGGACAAGTTGAGACAGGGGTGAGATGAGGGGCTCCCTGGCTTCCCTGCAGGTTTCCCACTCTGCCACGCATTTCTTAAGTGGTGGGATGAGGTCCAAGCTGACCATTTATCCTGCCTGCTGCTTGGCACTGTCACCTCCCTGTACACACACACCAAAGAAACTGCAATAGCAAATAAGTACCTGGTCAAAGTATGGGACCTTCTTGTCTCTGTTGATTGAAGAGTCTAGGTCTGGCAGCCAGGGCTCTCTTAGCTGTTGTGTCTGTAGATTCATCCCCTGTCTGTCACCTCTTCCAGCCTTCCCCAGCTCTAATCTGCTTGCTGTCCTTCCCTTTGCTGGAGTTGATTGCTCCCTTCATGGTGTAGTCTGATTTAAACGAGCCAGGTCAGCTCAGCAAAGCTCTGCTGCTTGAAACTAACTCACCTCCTCTTGAATGCCACACAAGATGCTCAGCTCTTATATAGCAATAATCTCTAAAAGTCAGGAGGAGGCTGTGGAGATGAGAAATGAGGGCAAACCAGGAAACTTACCTCTCAGCTGAAACACCAGCAGTTGGGAAAGGCTGTGTGCCCACAGCCTGGCTCTGCTGCATGTTGTAGATCAGAGTCCACAAGCACAGCAGGAGAAGAAAAGCCATTGTGGTTGCCCTGCCAGCCCCTTCCTGAGGAGGGATAGATAGAGGAGGATGTTTGTAGCAGCAGTTCTTGTATGAGTTTGCTGTCTCTAAAGTTTTCTCACTGGTGTTTTCCAAGTGCCAGAGCCTGGGCAGGTTAACACAGGTCACAGCTGCCCTCTGCAGAGGTGTCACATCGTGCTGCCTGGTTTTTATACATGGGACTTCTGTGATTTATTTGCTGCTTCTCTCAAAAGCTTTATTTCTCTCTAGCTGGCTAAATTAATGTATTTGTAGTAGTTCAAAACGGGTGACTAACAGCAGGCTGGGCCCCTGGCTGAGCGGAGGAGGAGAGCCTTCCCCCTTCTGCCAGGAGAGAGGGGTCAGGAGGAGCCATGTGTCTGTCTGGCCTTTGCAGACTTTCAGGGCCTTTGTGATATTCTTCTGCTTTCTTCCTGTGGTTGCCATTGCCCTGCAATTTTTTGTACTGTCATAATATTTTTTTGCGCTTTATTTTGATACTCATTAAATCTGTGACTGTATTTTAGTTTACTCAAAGCTTTGTGTGGTGTGTGCCAGGGTTTTATCAGGAATAGTTAGTGCACTGGACTGACACTTACCCAAGGGAAAACCAAGGCTCCAAAGAGGACATTTGCCCATAGGTTTACATATAATATGTGGGGCAAATGCGAGGGAAGCTGCGGGCAAGAACAGGACCAAGTCACTTGGAAGGGCAGCTGTGAATGCTGTGTTCATTAATACAGTAATACAGTCCAGAGGGGTCAGGCAGCAGAGTGATGCCCAACATCAGGCTTCTGTACTGGGTGAAGCTGTTGCTGGACAGAAAGTAGAGTGGTTGTACCTGCTCCACTGACCAGAGGGACATGAGGCTGGAGACAGGTAAGTGTGTCTCATTGGCAAAGTGAGTTTTACATCAGTGAGTCCCCAGTTGGTTTCCTTCTTCCATCATTAGGTAAGGAAAAAAAATTGGTTTGCACAGTTTCTGTGGTTTTAAATATCTCATTGTATTGCATCAGTCAGATGTGGGGATATGATAGATGGGGTGAAAAAGAAATGTGTGAGACAGAAAATGAAGAAAAGTGCCATCCTGTTAGTACAAATGATTCTGCCCTGGGCTGAAGAGGGCAGGAGAGAATGACAGACAAGGGCTCAACCAGAGTTGAAAAGTGAATCTGAAGTAGAGGAAAAAGGAGGGAGGGATACTTCAGTAAAGGAAAAAAAAATAAGATCTAACCTAGATACAAAAATCATTCCCATCCTTCCCCCCATTTGCTAGGTCAGGGGAGGTAATGAGAACAAGACATCCCCAGGACTGCTACAAAATTCTTCCAAGGTTTTGAGCCCAGTAAGGAGGCTCACCAGGAAACACAAAGTAGCTGTGCTGCACCACGTGTGAGCTGGAGTCTGCCTTGGCACTGGGTCAGGTTCAGGGGATCTAAACCTGTTCACTGTGTGCCCCCATTCCTCAGCTCCTCACAAGATCAGGTAAAAGCCAACAGGCAGAGGATGGTGCGTGTGGAACCACGGGTGACTGTTCTGTCAGCCTGCAAGTGAGAGGCTTTTACTCAATGCTGCCTTAACAGCAGCACCTCAGCTCCCACCGTGCTCAGGATCTGACCTCCTCAGCTCTTTTCATGTGCTTTTCCCCTGCCCTGGGAAGGGTCAGGCTCTTGCTGTTGCCCATTTCAAAATAAGGGTGTGTAGCTCAGCTGAACAATGTACCCTAATGACAAACTGCCAGTAGGTGATGAGTTTAAAAATATCAAGAGATATGATGAGACACAGGAGAAGAATAGAACTAGGAGTAATAAAATGAGGTTGATAAAGGAAGAGTCACCTGAAAAGTCTCCTGGGAGGTCTGCTATGCTGAGGCATGGCCTCTTGGATAAATGTGAGCCTTCCTATGAAACCATTTATAAATTATGTGAACTGTTTGCTTTTAAAAGCCTCATAGCAGAGACTGCCATCCATATCAAGTCACCTGTTAACTCTTTACGTTTCCAGCCTCTTTTTTTTGCCTGTTGCCAGTACCCTGATTACAAGGCTTTCTTACATTGATGAGTTATCTAGTCTTATCTGGCCCAGCAAGGCTTGCCCTATATGGAGCTTATCCACAAGAATTTTTTTTAAAAAAGTGTTGCTGAAAATCCAAACCATTTTACTTGGCCTTTGCTAGTATGTTTGTATCCTGGACTTGAGGGAAAATTTTAAATGTGCTCAAAGTGACAGCTAAATTCCAGCTTGATTTTTAAAAATGGCTTGGATACCTCATTCATGGTGAATTTAACCCATTTGAATTTGGGTCCATTTAAATTCTGGACAAGGCTGGAATCACATCTCCAAGCCTGGGTCTCTGATTGTAACTGAATTCAGACCTTTGTGCTTAAACTCTCTGGTGTGAACTGTGAAGGAAAAACGTGCACATGGACACTGTTGATAAAACCTTTTGGTACTTGAGGGAGATCTGTTTCAGTAATGTTAGGTTTTTTTCATGGAAAAACATTTTACATTTGTTTTTCACTGGTCTTTAGAGACTGACAGTGAACACAAACCCCCTCACATATAACAGGAAAAAAAACCTTTTATCTGCTGGGTTTTTTAAAACATGACACACAACACTCTTTACCATTCTGGAATTAGAGAAAGCATTAATTCAATCAATTTAAGTGATGAATGCCCACAAAATGAAACCTTTTTTTTCCTGGAATGATGACCTCGGGCAGATTAGAGCAGCTAGGTAAGAAATCCAGCAAGTATTTATCAAAGGCTTCTAAGACAGTGCAAACTCTAGTGAGTTCAAAAGCAAGAGACTTTCAGTCTTCATACAACTGACAGAGTCATAACGTTTCAAGAATGTCAGGAATCCATGTGGCTGTTCCATTAAACACCCCTGATTAGTGAACGTGCTGATAAACTTAGAGAGTCAGAGGTCAACATTTCGGAGCCCAAGGTACCCCAGGTATCTGAAAAGGTCTCCAGAATTCCCGCGCCTCTCGCCCAGTTAACCCCTTCCATCACGGCACCCATGGAGGCTTAAAAATGGGAAGAGAGTGTCTCACACACAGCATTTTCCAGGCAACTCTGCACAGATGTTGAGTTACTCTGAAAACTATGGAAAAATTACCTCAGGCGTCTCCCATGGAAGTGTTCACGACAGCTGGCTGCTCTGTGATTTCAGCTCGAGCTCAGAGTCAGTAAATGTGTAAAACCTCATGCTGCACTGGCTCATCCACCTCTCTCCCCTCGACTCTGGGTGGTACCAGGATAGCTGGGCATTAAAACACCTCCAGAGCTATCACACTGCAAACACCACAGTGGTTTCAAAATACTCAGGAGCAGTCACACCACCCTGTCACTGCACTGAGCTCTCTGCTCTGCTCAGGTTTTGTTGCAAGAGTTACTGCTCTTCTGCCAAGTGCCTGTGGCAGGCAATTGGGCAATCTGTGAAAATATGGGCTGTGTGCCTGAGCGTCGCGTTTGCAGGGCATTGGTTTAACTGCAGCGCAATCAGGAGAGTCCCAGGAAGGCTGAATTATCCCAGCAGTTCCCCTGGGTGTTAGCCCATTTTCCAGGCAATTGCCCTAACTGGCAAGGCCCCTCCATGGTTTCTGCCTCAGTCTCCCAGGCAGAGATGCAGAGTTTAACTGGTCCTGCGATAGATGGCTTCTCATTGCACGTGCTGATTAGGAGCTGCTGCAGGCACTAAGCTTTCGTGTCTGCTCAGGGCCACAGGGTGACCCCATCAGTTTCTTTGAAAATCAATAGGAAAAATGTTGGAGAATGCAAAGGAAGCAGGAACAGTCAAAGTAAAGACAAGTGATGTCCTGTAATGGCCGTAATGATTCTGAAACACGCAAGGTCACAGATAATCAGGAATCTAATTCTCCTTTGAAAGAATCTGTCAAGTTACTTCCCTACCTCAAAAAAAACTGCTGATTGATGTTATTTATGGGCTAACAAACTCATTGAAGGCAGTCTGAATGGAGGTTGTACAGCCTTTACTATCCAGGTGGAGTTAGGTAGCCTCAGCTGTAGAAAAAAAACAGGTAAAAAGGTTTTCATTGTTGTAGTAAAACACATGGATAGGATGTGTATCAAAAAGTGCCAATACTGCTGCAAGCCAGAGCCACAATGCAGCAGTTCTGCTTAATCAAACTCTCAACAGTTTAGGCTTGAGAGATCTCCCCATTTAGCTGCTTCACTGTGCTGCAGAATTGTTGTGAAGTGGGGAAAAAAGACCCAGGAAGGATGGAGTTGCCTTGGGACTGGGCAGAAGGGCAGGGCTGGGCAGGCACTGGCATGAGCCTTACAGAAGGAGCCAATATTTGGGGCTCTTTCTCAGTGTAGATTGCAGGTAACACCTCAGGAAGAGGATGTTGAGCTCTGCAGGCTGTATCTGGGAGGATTTTGAAGCCAGTTTATAGCAGCAAGCACCCCAACGTGCTGGCTAGAGCTGCAAAGCAGGGCAATCTGTATCTAATGTCACTTAATGTCAAACCCCTTTCTCTCTACCAGTTCCACCCAGCTGCTTTTTGGTTTTACTTCAAATTGTAAAGAGCAAGGGCAGAGCTGTTTCCTGTAGGAGTGAAGTAAAAGGTTTATAATGAGCGCCTGGGTCTGTTGACAGGAGGGACTCTTTTCCCTGGACTGTGTGTGTGCTTGGAGCTGCTGGTGAGGGAGCTGTGGCGTGGATCCAGATCCAAAGCAACCTCCAATCAGTACCGATGCAAGGCAAATTTGGACTTCAGCACAACCTCAAAATGTGTAATGCAAAATCAACTCCCAGCTCAAAGGCCAGGGCCACAAGCAGGGAAGTAGCAACCCCACAACTCACAAGTTTTGGGATTAGGCTGGATGGCAAAGTCAGCCAGCAGAAGGAAGAGGCCATATGAACCTCTCATGTAGGTATAATTTAAAATGCATTGTAATTGTGGACTGCATTCTGAAAGGTTTCTTGTAATGAGGGGTCTTGGAGTTTGTTGGCTTGTTTTTTTTTTTTAAGCTGGTCCTTCATTTTTTTCACAATTACTTCAACCTCAGCAAGCTCCTAGACCTGAGGGGAGATGGGTGGTCCTTCCAAAGAAACAGCAGTGCAGCTACACTTGTTTCAATCATTTTAGCTTCAGAGATGTGGGGTAGAGAAAGACCATAAGAAAATGTGATTTCAACAAGAAGGAGAGAACATATGAAAATATGTGATGAGTGAGATGTGAAAGTCAGGCAAAGATGAGATTTTGGCTGGCTCCAGCTGGGTTCAGCTGGCCCTTAGCACTGAGGATTGAATGCAATTCAAAGAACAAATTCCAAATTCCAAACACAATAAAAACAGTTGTTCAAAATGAAGTTATTTCTGCAAAGTGACAAGCAGGAATTTACCTCAACCCTAATTTATGCAACTTGGACATTTAGAAAGCAGAGACATGAATAGTAAGATAGACAGCAAACATTGTGATGTCTAAACCTCCCTGTATGGTTATGAATTACAAATTATGTATTTTCTCACATCCAGGTATTATTTTTAGGCAGTGAGGTTGTTCATGGCATGCTATTTTGTTATCTAAATTTTTCTATCACTTGAACAAGACCTTTGAAACTGCAAATATGGTCAATACCCAGTGCAGGCACAGCATGGCCAGGGCACATGAGAGTCTGTTCTGCCAGAGCTCTCACAGGACAACTGTCAGCAGTCAAGATCCAATGATGTGTTGTGTGTGTGTGTGTCCCAGCAATATCCTGTTTCATCTGCATTCACCCTTTTCTGTCCTTCCTATTATTCAAAGGTGTTTTAAAGAAAAAAGTTCTTATAAGGGCACAAGCATAACTTTCACTCCAGCATGAAACACTTCAAGTGCTGGTGTTGCTCTGTACGAGTAGACTGTCTCCTTCTTCCCAGCACTGAAGTATCTGGAGCCCAGATTTTTAGTCAAGATTTCAGGCACATTTTTGTGGCCTCATAGCTCTTATTTAGTTTTTTAAAAGAAAAAGAAAAAAGCTATTTTAATAATCT
This sequence comes from Peucedramus taeniatus, assembly GCA_013400575.1. Lineage (NCBI taxonomy): Eukaryota > Metazoa > Chordata > Aves > Passeriformes > Fringillidae > Peucedramus > Peucedramus taeniatus. The sequence continues at coordinate 574,552 of WBNO01022235.1, forward strand.
GACCTGCATTTTAATAATTTCTAATGTCTGTGGTATCCATCCAGATGTGGTTTTGCCTGCCTGACCCTCCTGTCAATACTTATTAATTTCATGACAATCTTTTCAAGTGTGTTTGGAAACAAACAGGGAAGAGTTACTCTAAGGTCAAGAATGAGCCCAGGGAGGTGAAACAGGAATGATCATGCTCACTACAATAGAGAGCATGATATTTCTGCAGCTTTTTCTATCTTGCTCTTAAAGTGAGCTCTATGCATAGATCAGTAAAGCACCCCTGAAGAGGGAAGTTGCTACTTGAGTCCTGGAGGTGAGAGCAGGAACCAAGACATGTTACCGAAGCAAATCAGTGAGTCAGTGGCAGAGCAAGGAGGACCAGGGCTTTAATCCTTCTCAAGGTCTTCTGATGGACAAATGAAATATGAATGTCTCAGTCAGGGTGAGGGCTTTGACTGCTTAAATAACCATGCACTGGAATAGCCCGGGTGGAAATTGGTGTTGAAAAACTTGGGAGTCAAAAAGGCAGCAGGACTGATGAGGCTGAAGTGTCCACAGTGGGCAAAGTGCTTAACCAGAATGGTAGTTTCTTGATTTGATGCACTCACCAAGCTGATGTAAACCAAAATGCTAATTATTTAAACTTAAAAACAAACTTAGTTTTCTTTGAAAAAACTGCAGGAGAGGCTGCTTAGTTTGGGGTCTCATTGTTCTACCCTGTTGGTACAGCTGGAGAGACTTCAGATCTTCAAAGGAAAAGTGGAGGAACACCAGCCAGAGCTGGATGAAGTGAAGGATGGGGTGTCAGTAGTCCTGGATGAAGCCTGCCCCAGCTCTGTGAACAGCTGCAGTGTTGGCAAACAGGGACTCTTCTCCCTGGAGTTTCTCCAGTGGAAATGAGGGTGCTTGCCGTGGGGCTGGTGGGGTCTTTTTGGAACCTTCTCAGTATGGTGAGAAGCTCGTGTGAGAACGGGGCGGCCAAGCCTGAGCTGGCAGCAGCAGCACAGAGCCTCTGCGAGGAGGCGGCGGAGTGAGCGAGGCTCCGCGGGGCTCTTCGGGCTGGGGCAGAGAGCGGGAGCCGAGCCCCGGGGAAAACACAGCAGCTCGGGGCGGAACGAGAGTACCGGGGAATGAGAGAGTACCGCTGAACCGGGGGAGCGGCGTGAGGGGCGGGCGCGGTGGGATGGGGGCAGAGATGGAATGGGTGGCAGAGATGGGATGGGCGGCAGAGGCGGTAGCGGTGGCAGAGGTGGGATGGGTGGCAGAGATGGGATGGGTGGCAGAGGTGGCAGAGGTGGGATGGGCGGCAGAGGCGGTAGCGGTGGGATGGGTGGCAGCAGTGGCAGAGGCGGCAGGGGTAGCAGAGGTGGGATGGGTGGCAGCGATGGGATGGGTGGCAGAGGCGGTAGCGGTGGGATGGGTGGCAGAGGCGGCAGCGGTGGCAGAGGTGGGATGGGTGTTAGAGGCGGTAGCGGTGTTAGAGGCGGCAGCGGTGGCAGAGG
>WBNO01022235.1:578953-592178 GCA_013400575.1 Peucedramus taeniatus
CGCTGAGCCGGCGGCGCTGGGAGGCTCTGCCGGGCGGGCGGGCAGGGCGATGTGTGCGAGGGGCCGGGAGGCGTGTGCCGGGGTGCTGCCAGTGCGGTGAGCGTGAGAAACACCCTGGGCAGCGGCTCGGTCGTCTTGGGGCCGGAGCCTCCTGGGAACCGTGGCTTCGGACAGGTTCATAAAAGAACGGGATGTCCCATCACGTTCTGATTGTTTTTATGGGCTGTTTAATCCAAGAATAAAGGAATCTAGTTTCGATATTTTGTGTAGCTCTAGAGTGTCTTAGAGCATACGGTGTCTGGAAAGTGCTAATCAAGTAGCAAGTAGCTGCTCTGAGATTTGTGAAGTAAAAGTTTCATAAATCCGGAAAATAAAATAAATTTATTTTAAGTGTGTTCTAGAAAACTAGCTGTATTTTTGTAAGGTTTCATGGTGAGAGGGAAAGACTGGTGGAGATAACAGATAGTTTCATTTGAAGATGAAATACACTTTAGGAAAGCCCTGAATTGATACTCAATGAAATAAAAGTTTGATCAATGAATAGAATTTTGTGATCAGGAAGACCCTAGCTGTAAGATTTAAGGAAAGGGGGATGTAATTTCCCACAAAACAATTTGTTTCAATAGCTGCGGGTCTTTTATCTCCTTAATATTTATGATCCTATTTTCACAGGGAACATGTCCTCTCGCAAGGGACTCAATGGTGCCTGCTCTGTGCACGAGTACACCGGGTCCTTCATAGGACAGAGCGCCCACTTCAAGATGACATCGGTGTGTGGCCACGTCATGACTTTGGATTTCATAGGTATTTGCCTGCTCATCAGGTGTTCTAACTAATGTGGCTTGTAGAGATGTCAGGTCCTTCAGAAAAAAGCTAAGAGGTCCCTTGGTATACCTTAAAGCAAGATGTGTTAGTGTAGAAAATTTTCCATACAAATTTTGAAAGCCAAGTGTTTTGCAAAGTAAAGCTGTTTGTTTTATAAATATTTCTTCAGAGCTCCACTTAATATACTTTTGCTTTTCAGGAAAATACAACAGCTGGGACAAAGTGGATCCAGCAGAACTTTTTAGCAAAGCTCCCACAGAAAAAAAAGAAGCTAATCCCAAACTGACCATGGTGAAGTTTTTACAGGTATTCTTTCTCATGAGTAATATTTAGAGTTATCATTTTCTGTGTTCCTAAATAAGAATTCCTCTAGGGAGTAGCTTTTTGTCACAGTTAGATCTATTTTATTAACATAGTATAAATAATTTTTTTATGGTTCTTACACTGTCTGAAATCTTTGTTAAATTCACTTTTCCCATTGCCTTCTAAGTTTTTTGACAGTTAATATCCTGCTTCTCAGAATTGGAGCACTGGATGCAAGTTTAGCTTTAACAGCAGGTGCAAGGCACAGCTTATAAATGCCTTCTTTAAAATAAGTCTGTGTAGGCTACTGTTCACACTTCACACACCCTGCTGAAACCAGAAAAAGAAATATATAGGTAGGGAGAGAGGAGGTGTTTTTTTGAGTTGCTGAAGAACTGTGCTAATTTTTCTCACAGGTGGAGGGAAGAGGCTGCGATTGTATTGTCTTGTGGTTGGATTGTGATAAGGAAGGAGAAAACATCTGTTTTGAAGTAAGGCTTCCATTTTTAAAACTCACAATACTATAATACATGTCTGACAAGACTATCAATGCATTGTTTTATGAGTGTACAGTAAAATTCAACTAAAGTTGAATAAAGTTTTAAAGGCATAGAGGGCCTTGGTGGAAAAACTCACATGCTTTGAACTCTGTAAGATGTAAGTTAAAGAGTATAAATAAATTTCAGAGGTGTTGCTCATATCAGATGAACAATCAGGCCTCTTAAATGTTAGAACATTACAGTGCTTCAAGAACTGGTCTGTATTCCACAGCTGGAGTAGTTATTTTTATGTCCTTATAAAACTTCATCTCAGTTATCTTTTGTTTATTGAGCAATTAGATGCCTTAGAGCACAGAGCTGCTTGCAAGTGTAGGCATACTGCAGAAATTTGGCCTCTGCACATAAAAAGCATAGAACAAAAACTTTGCTAAGATTTTTTTTACTATCCTTTTCCCAGAAGTCTACATGAAGAGTATTTGAAGATTTTCTTTAGATTAAAGAAACATGTTTTATGAAGTGATTGTTCTAAGTTCTTTACATACCCCTGTATCATTACTTGTACCTTAGCAATGAGTAGAATAAACCCAGATAGACACTGGTACATGTTCACCAAAAGATGCTGCAGCTGCACTGGTGAATGTCTTTGCCCTTAGCCAAAAATACTGATTCTGCTCCCAACAGTTGCTGTATAGTAAATAAACCCTTCAGTTTTGTTAATTTTTCATATGCTTTTGAGTGGATGGACAAATACTGCTCTGGTTCATCAGTTAATGTATGAGCATGACATCTTGCTGAATTAAGAAAGCAGTGACACAGAAACAAACATTTCATGGAGAGCGTTTTTTTTATCTTTAGAGAGAAAGCCTTTATCTTTCAAATCCTCTTTAACTACCCTTCTGATTTTCCTTAGGTTCTTGATGCTGTTCTTCCTGTGATGAACAAACCTCGTGGCACGGAGAGGACGATTTACAGAGCTAAATTCAGTTCCATCACCGACACAGACATCTGCAATGCCATGAATCACTTGGGAGAGCCCAATCGCAACGAAGCTCTGTCCGTGGATGCCCGCCAGGAGCTGGATCTGAGGATTGGCTGTGCCTTCACAAGGTGACAGCACGGCCTGCAGACAGTTTTCTCAAAGGTTCAGGGATGGCTCTGTGCCCTTGTGGTTTAACCCCAGCCAAGCCCCATGCAGCCATTCACTGCCTCCCCACCTCTGGGATGGGGGAGAGTGCTGGATGGGGAGAAGTGGGATAAGTCATGGCTTGAGATAAAGACAGTTTAACAGGTAAACAAAAGCTGCACACACAAGCAAAGCAAAATAAGGAATTAATTCACCACTTCTCAGGGCAGGCAGCTGTTCAGCCATCCCCAGGAAAGCTGGGTTCCATCACCCATTATATTTACTTGGGAAAACAAATACCATTGCCTCAAGTGTTCCCCCCTTCCTCCTTATTCCCCCAGCTTTATATGCTGACCATGATGTCACATGATCTGGGATATCCCTTTGGTCAGTTGGGATCAGCTGTCCTGGCTGTGTCCCCTCCCAGCTCCTTGTGAGGCAAAATGATTATGTCTTAATTAGCTGTAAGAGATGGTCTTTTCAGAATGCTTTTTTAGAATGCTCTTTTCCTAATGCCTGAATGATTTTATAGCTTACTCATATTTTGTGCATGTATGATAACAAAAACTTCTGCTTTTCGTGGGAATTAGTATATTAATGTATACATTCCTCATTTTTTTTCACCTCTGCCCTTCTCTTAGGTTCCAGACTAAATATTTTCAGGGGAAATATGGGAATTTAGACAGCTCCCTCATCTCCTTTGGGCCATGTCAGACCCCAACACTTGGATTCTGTGTTGAGAGGCATGACAAAATCCAGTCATTTAAGCCTGAGACTTACTGGGTGTTGCAAGCTAAAGTAAGTTTTACAGTACTTGATTTTACAAAAGAAATGCATTTGTATTTTGTTCATTCATAATTTTGTAGCTGCTGACAAGAATTCACAATGCCTGTAGTTTACTCTTGTGTTCTCATTCTGTTCACATGTGTGTCACCACTCTCAAGAACAGATTCCAGGATGTCAGTTTTGCATTAGAGTGCTTATTGTCTGCTGCTTATAAGAATTCTTCAGTGCTAATCATCTAAGCTTAGATTCTGCCAGAAAAACTACTTAAAATGGTTCTCTTTTGTTCCCTGGGGTCCTTGGACTGACTGTTGTTAATTTGAATCCAGGAATTAATTAGCCTGCCAACAAACATTGGCATTGCTGAGTATTGGAATTTTAAAGCAAATAAAATGCTCATTGTGTTAATTGGCAATTGAGTCCTCAGAGTACTTTGGCAGCCTAGAGTAGTTTTACAGCCTCACTGCTGTCCAAGCTCTGAGAGCAAACCAACAGGGTTTTATGGCTTGTGACCACAAGGATTTTTTAAGCAAATAAGGGATTCATGGTCAAAAGTTGCCATTTTTGTATTTTAAAAGTAAAAAAAACGTGAAATCTGTCATCTGCTGTCATCTATTGTGATGTGTCTTGTGTGTCATGCTAGGAAAGCCTTGGTGCTGTTCACAGAGGGGCTTGTGCTCTCTCGTGTTGGTCACTTCATACTCATTTTTGTACATGGGGCTGAAAACATGACCTAGTTACAGTTTAATACAAATAATTGATTCTGCTAAATCAAAGTGGTAAACTTTGAATTTCTGCCTATTTCAGTCTTTACTGTTCCCAGCACTAAACAAGGACAATATTTCAGTTCAGTCAGGAATAGTTCTCGTCATTCCCCAGACCCCAGAACTCCAAGTGCTCCAACCTTCACAAAAGCCCCCCAAATAAAGAGCACAACTGCATGTTTGAGCACTGGTGTCCTGGTGTGGGTTTGTCCTAAATTTGTCCTAACAAATCCTATATGTCCTAGGATTTGCTTGCTGGACTCTTGTTGGGAGTATGCATTCTCACACTTCTAGGAGTAGAATTGGTAGGAATTAATTAATATTTTTTTTTTTTTTTTTTCCAATAGGTGAACCCTGAAAAAGAAAGTTCTCTCACTTTGGATTGGGATAGAGTGAGGGTGTTTGATCGTGAGGTTGCTCAAATGTTCCTGAATATAACAAAGATGGCAAAAGAAGCAAAGGTAAGAATATTTACCAAATGCCAGTAGATCCATATTTCATATAAAGGAAATACAATTTAATATTTCATTTGCTGCATATTGAGGTTTTTGGTTGTTTTTGTTAAAGACTGTAGAATATCTGTATTTTGGGTTTTACTTCATTCAGCTTTGTATAAATGAGAATAAAAGGCAAGAGATTTTTTTAATTGTAGATTGTACTGTGCTGGTGTGGTCATCTCAGCAGAAGCCTCTTCTTAGTATTGACTTTGGAAATGCTCATCACTCATGACAGGAACTCTTCATTACTGAACCTGCTAGGAAATACTGTTCAGATGTCTCCAAGCAGACCTCTTATTTCCCATGAGACATTGAATAAATCGGAATTTCATTATGTGTAGGGCAATATTCCTGCAGTTAAATATTTAATAATGTGTATGGTACAGTCTTTATAGCCAATTAACTTATAACTCTGCGCTGTTCAATACTTGTTTGACAGTGTGTTTGGATTTAAGTGCTTATAGACATCAAGGTTCAAAGACTGCTTGAAGCTTTTAAAAATCTGCATTCTTATAGTTAGGACTGTTGCTTGGAATGAGCACTAAATCCTTGTAGCACTGAAAGCAGGTGCTGCTGAGGTAAGTGGGAAGTAAGGACAGCAATCAGCTGCCTTGCTGTGTTCCCAGTTAGTTATAGACCTGATCTAGTCCTGGCACAAAGGGACTTTCAGACTTTAATTTTAGAGCTTGATAAAATTATCTCCAGTCAGATTTTCTGAAGTAAAAATATAACGGTGGTTACTGTTTTAAGAGAGCAAAGTAGATATTATAAGAATAGACAATGGTGGGTATGATACATATTTATAGACATGATTAAATATGCATTTACCAAATGTCAGAACTTCTGCTGTGAAAATGCTCTTTTCTAGGTAGAATCTGTGAGTAAAAAAGAGAAGGTGAAGCAGAGACCACTGGCTCTGAATACAGTAGAAATGCTCCGAGTGGCCAGTGCTGCTTTAGGTAGGTACAAAGGTTCAGATTTTCACACTGTTTTAAAGCAAAATATTTTGGCCTCTCAAACAAAGCAAACAATGCATCATTTAGGACAGAGGATCAAATTTAGAAAACTGCTTGTCAAAAGTGAAATGTTTGGCAATATCAAGGTGACAAAAGTCATATGGAAAGGACAAACCAAAGTTTATTTAAATACTTGGGTAATGTGTACATCCAGATGCACAAACCATAATCCTAGGGATGTGTATATGATTTTTGTTTTCTCCTGTCCCCTCTCAGGAATGGGTCCCCAGCATGCCATGCAAATAGCAGAGCGTCTTTACACTCAGGGTTATATCAGCTACCCTCGAACAGAAACTACCCATTATCCAGAAAACTTTGACCTGAAAGGATGTTTGAGACAACAAGCCAATAACCCTTACTGGGCAGAAACTGTGAGTACATGAAGCAACAGCTGTACTGTCATTCTCTAGTCTGTTTTAGACTAGATCTTCCTTGGTGTATTACGACCTACAGGCCTTCAGAAACTTTAAATATCTCTAGTTTCTTTTATTTATGTTGTATTGTTATGGATTTGATGCAAGCCATTTCTTTCTTCACCCAGGTAAAAGTATTGCTGTCAGAGGGCATCAATCGTCCAAGGAAAGGCCATGATGCAGGAGACCATCCTCCCATCACCCCAATGAGAGCTGCAACAGAAGCAGAATTAGGTACAGGCAAATTCAGTATTATTGGGGTACTGTGTGGGGAAATCAGTCCCTTGAGGTGTAAGGTGCCAGTTTCGAAATCACTGAGTTTCAACAGAAAATAAAATTATTTGAATGGCAAGAAGTGAGGAGAGAGCAAACTTGATCCTCGCTGAAACTTCTGATGACAGTGAAGTTCAGAGCTGCTTCAGCAATTGGTTCTTGGGACTATAGTACTGCCAAGAAAAAGATAACAACTTAATGCCTACGTTTCTAGGAGAAATTTGTCCCAGAGTAGTAGTGTCCAAGTACTGAAATTTGATTCTATTTTGTGGCTGAGGTGTTGTTTCTCCCCAGGTGGAGACGGGTGGCGACTGTACGAGTACATAACTCGGCACTTCATTGCCACTGTCAGTGCTGACTGCAAGTACCTACAAACCACCATTTCCTTCAGTATTGGCCCTGAAAGATTTACCTGTGTTGGAAAGGTGGTAACTTCACCAGGTAAGACAAATCAAAAGTATTAGCTGCAGATTAACTTTTTTTTCCCCATTAATGCACTGAATGGATAGAAAAGTGAAGCTTTGGGGACAATTGCAATTGTGAAGACTTTTTTGAGCTCTCAAAACCAGAGGCCAAATCTTGTCCTAATTTTCATACTTCAGTTATGATAGAAAATGTGTTATTTTTCATGTAGTCTCAAAGATTTAATGCCACATTTGCCAGTGTGAAGACCAGTCTTTTTACAAACAGTAAATGCCTTTTGGGGGATAAATTACACAAAGGCAGAAGTTTTTTCTTGGGCCTCTGTAAAAAGAATGTAGCAGCATACTAAGACTTTTATGGTAAACTGGCAAGTTGTTTGTTTCTTTACCTACAGGGTTCACAGAAATTATGCCATGGCACAGTATCCCATTAGAAGAGAGTCTTCCCCACTGTGAGAAAGGAGATCTTTTTCCGATTGGTGAAATAAAGCTGCTGGAAAAGCAAACCAGCCCTCCTGATTACCTGACAGAAGCAGAACTGATCACTCTGATGGAAAAGCATGGCATTGGTAGGAACTTGTGTAACTTACATTGTTCTGCACTACATCCACCAAGAGTGCAGAGTCTGAGTCACTCCTCTGCACTGTCTCTGTCAGTAACGAGCTCTCAGTATTCATTTGGATATGTACAGTGATCATCTCTTCCCCTTAAAACCACCATGCCCATAGCTCCCCTCAGCAGATGGTAGATTGTTTCTTCCCCCACGTTCCTTTCCCTTTCTTATCCTTATTTTTAGTAGTTTCTGGTCTCTGGCCAAGTATTTCTGGCCAAAGCAGTATCCTTTCATAACACATCCCTGTCACTTCTCTGTCAGAAAGAGCTGATGTGTGGAAGGAAGCACCTCCTCATTCTTAGGAATGATTTCTTGTCTTCACAGTTTGCTTTAGCTTTGCTTGCTTTAGTAATCCTTCTGTATCTTATTATACAATTTACCACAATTCTACTTTCCTTTATCAATCTGACTTGTTTCTTATAATGTATTTTCATTAATTTGCCCCATCCGAGCAAGCACAGTCTCATACTCTACTGTGTTTTTCCAGAGTAAATAACTGTGAGAATAGGTGCCTTCCCATTAGTAATTCCTTGGAAGAGATGAAAGGATTAAGGTTAAACCATATGTTTCAGACTTACCAGAATTGCAAAGGAACATCAGAGTTACTAGAGAGAGAGAGAAGTTATGCACTGGAAGCTGGGTAACAGTAAGAAGGTATCTGAATTTAAGCAGTCTCAGGAGCCCTGTAATTTGACATTAAACCAGAGGAACCAGAAGAGAGTAATTTGGTGAAAATTCTCTTTCGTTCAGGGTGGATATATTGTTTTCCTTTTCGTGGCAGGAACTGATGCCAGTATTCCAGTCCACATTAACAACATTTGCCAGCGAAACTATGTCACAGTGGAGAGTGGTCGAAGACTAAAGCCTACAAACCTTGGCATTGTTCTGGTTCATGGTTATTACAAAATAGGTCAGTTAAATGCTCTTCCCTTTCCATCCGCTTACTTTCCTTTCCCTTTACTATATCAAAGGCTGATGTCAATGTGTAAGTAACATTTCTGTCTCAAATAATGCTTATTTTGATGTCAGTTTATGTAGGAATGGTATCCTACCTCCATTTTTGACCTTTCATTGCTGCTGTCTCTGGTTTCCTGTTAGATGCAGAATTGGTTCTTCCTACAATCCGCAGTGCTGTAGAGAAGCAACTCAACTTAATAGCTCTGGGTAAAGCAAATTATCATCAGGTCCTGGAGCACACCCTTGACATCTTCAAAAGGAAATTTCACTATTTTGTGGATTCCATTGCAGGTAAAACTTCCTACATGTGAAGTTGTCTACAATTACTTAGTTGTTGTGTAGAGAATACTTATATATTAGGCTCCTTTCAGAGGTTTAGGCTTTCTGAAAAGGGCCAGGACTAGAAGTTTCCAGTCAAATTAATTTGCTCTCCAAAGGGAGATGGACTGAATCATGTCTCCAAAACTCTACTTCAAGTTTATTTTGTACCTGTGCAGTGGTGAGTTTTTGAAAACTTGAGATTAGCTGAACCAGTGCAAAATGCTGTGTATTTGTCTTTCTAGACAAGGAAATATTGTGAGTAAAATATTTTAATTCGCACTTCTTTGCAGGTCTAGAGATGATTTTGTGCCAAATTTCCTCTTAAGAACTAGAATTCAAATATAAGTGTGATTTTTCCTTTTGCAGGTATGGATGAACTGATGGAAGTGTCATTTTCACCCTTGGCTGCCACAGGCAAACCCCTTTCCCGCTGTGGTAAATGCCATCGTTTCATGAAGTATATTCAGGTCAGTTTACCTCATAATTGGAATTTGAGTTTCACTTGCTGGGGGGCATTGAGTATAAACTTCTTTTCTGTTATTGAACTTGGGTTCAAACGTGGTCATCACAAGTGCCTTTCTAAAACAAAAAGGCTGATAGGGTTTTGCCTTGGGGAACAAACCAGAGAGCAGCTCCAGCTGGGTTTACCACAAGTTTTAAGCTCTGTTGACCCTGCAGTTGCTCAGGAGATTTGTGTTCTGTTTGCAGGCCAAGCCGAGTCGCCTGCACTGCTCTCACTGTGATGACACCTACAGCCTCCCCCAGAATGGTACCATTAAACTCTACAAGGAGTTGCGTTGTCCCCTGGATGACTTTGAGCTGGTGCTGTGGTCATCTGGATCCAGAGGAAAGAGCTATCCACTGTGTCCATACTGTTACAACCATCCTCCCTTCAGGGACATGAAAAAAGGTAGGAGTTGTACAAACATGCAGGTATCATCCTCACTTGAAATAAATCAGGTACATGGGATTTTTAGGAGTTTTAAAATCAGTGTTGCTTAGTATAAAGTGCTGTTGAAATTAGACTCTAGATACCTAAAATTCACATTAAACTTACTGGCCAAAATGTATTAGTTAACAAATTTTTGAAGTTTTTTTTTCATACAAGAAGTGAGAAAATAATTTACCTGCATGCACTGTAGGCAGCCTTCACTCAGCATGCAGTGGAAGACACCAAGATACTGATGCCTTGGAAATTTGAGTAGGCTTGGACAGGAGTATAAACAAAGATCAGGTCTTGGGAATGTTTTGATAGAGATAAGTGGTGTGTCAAAAGCTGATGAAGGATATAAGAAGAGGTATAAGTTGCAGTTAGTTTAGTAACTCTGGGACCGAAACTTAAAGTAGTGCACTGAAGCTTTTCAGCATCTTTTATTACCATCTTTTAATTAAAAATATCTTGGACTAACAGTGAGTAGTTCAAGTACAAAATAACAGTTAGGCAGGAGCCATACATTTAATTGAAAACTTAATGAGTTTTCATCACTAATCTGTCTTAACTGCCTGTACTGTACAGTGGCAGTATACGGCAATTCTGAAAACCATTATAGAAAAATTTTTCAGTAGGGGATTATTCTGAAACTGTGAAGAGGCAAGTTGCCATTTTGGGAGCAGTTCCATGCTTTAGTGATATAGAAAATCTACAGTATGCTCAAGTGTCTCTGGCTTGTGTGTCTCACTTCCTTCAAACTGAGTAGTGTGAGTAGTGAGATAAAGGGTGGTGTGGTTTCACTCTTCTTCCCCAGGAATGGGCTGTAATGAGTGCACCCACCCCACGTGCCAGCATTCCCTTAGCATGCTTGGAATAGGGCAGTGTGTGGAGTGTGAGAACGGGGTTCTGGTGCTGGACTCAACATCAGGTCCCAAGTGGAAGATGGCCTGCAACAAATGCAACGTGGTCGTGCACTTCTTCGAGAACGCCCACAAGGTCCGGGTGTCGCCCGAGACGTGCGACTCGTGTGAGGCGGCGCTCGTGGATGTGGATTTTAACAAAGCCAAATCTCCCTTACCTGGCGATGAGACCCAGCATTCAGGCTGTGTGTTCTGTGACCCCGTGTTTCAGGATCTGGTGGAGCTGAAACACGCGGCCATGAGGCACCCCATGCACCGTGGGGGACAAGGGAAGAGGCAAGGGCGGGGAAGGGGCAAAGGCCGGAGACCTGGAGGAAGACTCAACCCAAAGAAACCCAAGGACAAAATGGCAGCTCTGGCTGCTTACTTTGTATAATGGCTGCACAACAGGAAAATAAACTTCTTATAAAAATGTCTTTCTCTTTGAGTTCATTTTTAAGTATCTTTGATGTTTCACTGCTTTCCTGTTCTTAGAACAGTTAAACACCTTAGGTTGCTCCCAAAACAAACCATTCTGGATAATCTGTCAGTAACTGAGTAAGCCTTTAAGCTTTTAATTGGGATTCATTGATACAATTAGAGCTCACAAACACTAGGGAGACTCAAGAAGCCTACTTGGACAGTTAACTGTGGCTAATAGAAAGGAAATGGAATTTGTCTCTTCTGACATTTCTGGGGCCTTTTTCAGGAATGCAAATGCCAGGAATATAAGAACTGATTAAGATCAGTGTTATGCTGCTGTAGTCTTTAAGTGTGGCATGAGACCTGCTTCATCTGACTTTGAATCTTCAAAAATAAGAAATGATTAATAGCTGTCAGATTTTTAAATTACATCTGCAATAGCAAGAGCACTGCTTCAAGTCTGTCATTTTGCTGCATAAGTGAAAAATGTCAACAGACATATAAAATGGAAATTATAAATGTGAAGGGGAATATCTGCCTTGAGCAGTGATTCCCAAATTATGGCCTGTGCAGACAAGTTAGTATCTCATGGTCAATGGGGTCCAGTTAAATGAGACCTCCTCCTGCTGCTGGAAGACAAATTGAGTATCCATGCTGGTTCATTCCTGTGTGGTCACACAGCAGCTCATGGCTGACAAAATACAGTTTGTCCTGTCTGTTCCCTGAATTGTCATTTCAGTGTTGGTTAGTTTTGCTGTCAAAAAGAGGGTGTCCTCATGCTTTTGTGTGGAGCTGTATCTAACCACTGCAGCACTGGGTGCCACATTGCAAAATCTCGTTGTACAGATATATAACACTCACTCCTTTCCTTCCATGGGCTCGTGGCTGAGCATATCTGGTCAAGTACAGTTTGTGTCATCTATAGCTCCAAAACAGTTTCAGCACTAGTTGTGGTCAGATGGGAGGTGCAAAGGCTGCTGCATTTCAACACAGAATGTGCAGAGAGTGACCTGACATGGAATGCACTGGCAACAGAGAGGAAAGACAAGTCCCTACAAAGGTAATTTAGTACTCTGCTGTTTTAGTTGGCATAGTGTGTGCATTTACTGAACCAGAGAACACAGCCCAAATACCACAGCACCAGCCTGTTCCTCTGATCAAATGTTTGTTTATACAGTTACAGCTCCAACATGAACTATGTTTTACAGTACTGCTTAGAAGATCCAGCCATAGGTAGATTTTTTTTTGTAGTTCTTTTTAGTTCTTTCTGGTAAAAGCAGGCTGGAGCAAATAGCTTCTTTTCATTAAGAACTATGACATTATTTTAAAAATCAAGTTGATGTGGTGCCTCGGAGTCGTGGTTTTGGCATAAACTACAACAGCTTCCAGGGTGCTTGTACTGATTCAGTTCAAGTTCTCTCTTAGCTGTAGCCTGGTTTGTACACCAGGAACTGCTCTGAACATGCCTGCGTGCCCAGCTGGCTGCTGCTGCTGGCTGGGATTTCTGTGATGCTTGCAGGTGATCCTGAAAGTGTGGGAAACCTGTCATTGATCGTTCTCCATGGCTTCTGAGCTGAGTGGGAATGCTTTCCTCTTCAAGCATGGAGCCTTTTACTTTTGTTATTTGCAGACAAACTTTTGCTTGTAAAATCTCTTTTGCACCGTTCCCATTTGCATGTATCTCTGTGTGTGATTTGTCAGGGTGTGTAATTCTTCATAATCTAATGTAGACTAAGAATTTTAGGATGGAAAAGCCACTCACCTGGGTCAGTACTCACCTTGAGTACTGTGTGCAGTTTTGGGCACCACAATGTAAAAAATGCATTAAGCTATTAGAAAGCATCCAAAGGAGAGCCAGGAGGGTGGGGAAGGGTCTGGAGGGGAAGACGATGCTGTCAGGCACATGGTGAGATTTTTGGGGTGATCCTGATGGTCCCTTCCCACAGAGGTTATTCTAGGATTCCATGAGTGCTGAGCACGGGGAGGGCTCGGTGAAGAGGCATCCCTGGGAAACACCTTGCTTCTCCTTTCTGCTGCTTTCAGCCTTTCTCAGATGGCAGAGGCAGTGTGGCAGGAAAGCACCAGAACTTGGCGCGGGGCAGAAAGCGGGGCAGAAAGCGGCGCGGCCGCCCCGCCCCATTCCGCCCCATTCCTCCCCGTTC
>WBNO01022236.1:0-28372 GCA_013400575.1 Peucedramus taeniatus
GAGAAGGAGAGAAGGAGAGAAAGAACAAGTGTGGACACTCAATCCTTTTAAGTTGGAAAGATGGCAAACAGTGTTGAAGCAGGTAAGTTTATCCCTCAACTCATATGTACTACTAACACATTGCCCAGAGATACATCCATTTAAATACCTTGCCTAGCACACACCAGCAGCACAGACAGCAGGGGAAAAAGGGGGTATAAAAAAGCCTGTCATATTTAGACTGAAATCACATGGGGGATTTCCAAGGCCATCTTAATACTATAATAATGAAATAATAACGCTGCAATAGTGAAAGCAAAGCAAGCAAGACAAAGGCAAATCAAATCCCATCAGAGAGATGATGGAAAAGGGTCACTAAATTAGAGGAAAGCAGATATCGAGTTTCTGCAAAAAAGGTGATGCAGTAAGTAATTTGCAACCAGCAATTTTGCAAATGAAGAGCTTGTCAAGTGCTACAAGTATATCCGTGCACTAGTGAAAACATGCAGGCATTTTTAGAAAATTAATTTCTCAGAACCCTAATTCTGACCTGAGAATTTAATTTTTAAAATAACTGTAAATGTTCATAAGTTCACAAATCTGAAGTATAACCTAATACATCAAATTCTAAGAACTGTCAGCCAGATTTAACCAAAGAATCTAGTCTAACAGAATATTAGAAGTGAAGAATCTGTTTCAAATATACTTTTTATTTTAAAAAATTCCATTGTTTTGAGGATACAAATTCTGAAATCAATTTTATTCATGTATTTAACAAAATACAAACCCTCAAGCGTTTATACATATACTATGTATACATATGTATATATGGTAAAGAACGCTACTTTTCTCACTGAACCTTATTCTAATATTCTATTATTCTAATATTCTATTAAAATAAGAGTTCCTTTGCTAATATTAATTTCACAGAAAGCCTGCACTCTCTATTATAGCAAATGATAATTTTAAAAAGTAGCTCTCTAGAGTAAGACAAAGTTATAACTTGTTCCCTGTCATCTGGGTATGGTTTACACAAACATTCTACACAAAATTACAACGTTATACAAAATAACTAATGTTCAGCTAAAAATAAAATCTTGTGACTGTACTAGTCAGACTGAAAATGACTCATGGTATGAAGGAACATGAATCATCTAAACCACTTTGAGATTAATTATATACAAATATATAAAGCACTGAGAAATAAATGAGTTCAAAAAGAGCCTCTAACTTCAGACTCGTCCCTAACAAAGTCAATTTACAAAAGAGGTATTAATTCCTCATGTCACACCTGAAAAGGTTTTTTTAGTTCACTCCCTAGTTTTTGAACTTCATTTAATCCTTTTTTCCATCATACAAATGAGAAAGAGTTGTCATTCTTATCAGTCTACTAACATGGGTTCACAGTGGGGTCGGTCTGCATGTGAAATCTCAGCCTGTTCCTCAATCCTTCCCCAACATTTACAGCACCAAAGAATTTTTTTTTCAGAGCAGTGATATTTTTCAGAATAACGTTGCCAGGAATCTGTATAAATTTTCATTGGCTTTGAAGAGAGGAAAGAAGCACAGGCACTACAATTTTGGAAAAATTTTGGAAAAAGGACGAGATTCCATGTAAAATATAGCTCCATTTCCAACTATCAGCCAAACAAACCAGAAGACAGAAGTATTCTGCCTGTAACGCACATGTGAGTCCCAGAGAATTTCACCAATAAACTCTTCTACAGATGAAGAAAAAAAACCCAAAAAGCACTTGAAAATGTTTGGAAATACTTTCAGATGCAAGCTGAAAACTTGAGAAGGGTTAAACACTGAGGATTCATATTCAGAAGAAATACCCAGAGACCTATTCTCATAGCTTTTCCATTGTCCAGAAGAACGTACCTCAGTGTGCATGGTGCATTTGTGTCCAACCACTGGAGAACAGCCACAGCAGGTATACATCTCATTTTTCTTTGTTTACCAGCTGACTTTTTATAACTTATCATGTGTAACCAGAAGAGTATGTACAAACTATTTTCTACATGACAGCAGCATTCTCCATAGGACAGAACTAATAACTATTCCATTTCCTCTCCTCATAGACTCTAGGTAAAGAAACAATGCCCTCCACTGCCAGCCACCAAGTGAAGACCCTGCTGACAGAGCTAATGCAATGAAAGCTGCTTTTATTGCTTAGTTAAGAATCCTTATTCAAGCAATATGGATAAAGTGAAGTTTTCCATTTCAGATAGGTGTTTAGAAACTTCTGTACTTGCGTCCGCCTCCCAAGAGATGAAGAAAGGAGGTTTAAGTGTTGTGATCTGGCCTTATAAACTCCATGTGACTAATCATTTTAATAGCTTTAAAACTAGATGTGCTTTTTGCTTAAACATCAATCAGGTTGAGTTTTCAGGCATGCCCTTCCCCCATACTTAATAACTTTGGCTAGGTGTTTATATCCAAAAGCGCCATGTAAATCTTATTTCTTACAAAGGACTGTGACAGAGGCTTCAGGAAGCCTCAGATAAAAATAATAAAAGATGCTAAACTACCAGTCATTTTTAGAGGTACATAGTCTCTCACTACTTCTGATAATTTCCTGTTCATGTGTTTTTGATTTGCACTGAAAGAAAATATCTGGCAAGTCCTTTTAATTTCCATTACAGTAGGTGTGGTGTCATTCATACTTTGTTATGTAGGCCTTAAATGAAGATGAAAAAAGGAAGTTCCAGAAGAGAAGCTACAGGAATAGAAACTTTCATCTCCAACTAATTATTGCCAAAATATGTGAGAAAGCCATGAGAATTACTTTGGAAATTGCAGACAAATGTCTGTCCATAAGAAGTAATATCAAGCACCTTCATGCCCCCACTTACTTTAGTACTGTTCTAAAATTTGAATATTCAGTGACATACAGATAGGAAAATAAAATAAGTTATTGAGATAAGTATCACAAATACATTTTTTAAAGCCAAATGTTTGAGAAGTATAAGATTGGAAAAAATAATGTGTAAAGGGAAAAGTGTGCTGTAAGAAATCAAAATGTATTCATGTGCCAAACCCAAGAAAAGCTGTAAAATAATTACTAGTTTCAAGAGTATTCAAAGGCCTCTCAGACCCTAAAAACTTCTCAGAAAACACCTTTGCACCTTGGACTGAAGCGTCTCTCCTGGGCTCCTTGATAATTTGTGACAGAAGACAATGCCGAGGTTTTCACACATCTAATTACCTATGTCAGTCCAAAAGCAGGAGCAAATCCCTGCCAGGTAAAGGAAGATCAGTGCTTGAACTAGGAGTGTGCTCTTAAGGAGGTGACAGACTTCACAGACTGCAGGTAATAACACCACTCCGATTCTAAAACTGCAGGAAATGGTATTGTTTGCATACGAAAGTGAAGTAGGAAAAAATACAGAGCTTTGCAAATGCTATTTCATCATTTGTTCATTGTTCCCTTAGATTTGACAAGCTTAGAATATCCATTTTACTGCATTTTTGCTATAAGGAAAAATATAAAGTAATTCATTCTAAATTTTGCAAGTATATAGTAAATAAATATTAAAAACATGCTTTAATACAACAGATTAGTGTGAAAAAATTATGGAACAGATCTTGCATGGGTATCTGCAGACAGATTTCCCTTCTTAACCCCCCCAGATCCAGGGAAGTAGAAAGAATACTTTTCCCTTCAAGGCAAAAATATTAGCCACAAAGAGAACTAGCCAGAATAGTTGTTTGCAGAGATGGGTTTTGAGTCAGATGTTTAGGACACCAGTGTTCTCTTTGCAAATTAAACTAGAACACTTCCCAACTTCCAAGACTTCTCCAGACGTCTGCCTGGACAGCCACATGGGCATATTTTAAGTGTCTGCATTACTGGGTCCCTTGCAAAATACAAGGAGAATGCTTATCTCTCATGGTTCATCTTCTCCTCATCATTTTTATCTTGGTTAAATCAACCAGACCCTTGATTTCTTTAAAAGAGGAACAGCAGATTTCTACATGCAAGGAAATGGCACTTTCAGAAATCACTTACAAAGAGGATTCTGGCTCTTCTGAGAGCTTACTCTTTGTGGTATAAGCATCCTTATTTTTGTTTTGGTTTTTTTTGTTTTTGTTTTTGTTTTTTTTTTTAACTAACTGGCCTATTTTCCAATAATTTTATCCATAAGTCCCTAAGTACTAGGTGAGTTGAAAGTAAGAGATAAGATGGGGAAAGCCAAGAAAAGCCAAGAAAAGCCAAATCTACTAGCCAAAAATCCAACTTCCCATTTAGCTTACAAGTTATATTCTATCCTTTCTTGCTTTCTTCAGAAATATTTGGTTTCTTCAAGAAGGCTTTCAAAAATACAGAGACATCCTGCACCATGTATGAGTAAATAAAACACCAAATAAATATGAAAAAAATAAATATTTAAGAACATGGCATAGATTGCATATTTGCACAACAGAAAAAAAAAAAAAAGATTGTTGGCTCAGTGAACAAGTGCTACAAGAACACTGACTTTTACTGCCTACACTGTAAACACTGAGTTATCACTCCCTCCTATGCAAAGCTTTCAATCTGCAAGCCATAAACAGGGTTACTGTTCCTTTTAAGTGCTGGGAAGCTCTTTGCTTTCAGAAGCTGGCTTGTGTTGCTATTACTTCAATATTGTTTTCCTTCTGAGTCTTCAGGTTTCTCTGTTTAAAGGTTCACTGCAAATTAATCAGCTAGCAATATTTTAAAGACAAATATTCCTTTCCTCTCTCCAACAAACTGTTTCATGTTTCCTACCATTAATTTAGTATGGAATAGAACGTCATTTTTCTTAGCAACTGGTACAAATATAAAAGTTCTTATTTTGAGATTTCAATTGTACTTCAGTAAACTTAAGAAACACTATCTGATTACAGCCAACCAAGAAGCAGCTACAGATCTATCAACCTGACAACCTGAAGGCCAAATCCTAAAACTAGAAATTCTGCTTACAGACTCCATTATGAACAGGAATGGAGAAAATTCAATCTCGAAACCCTTTCATACATGGTTGGTAAATAGCTTTACACTGTAAGATGTAGCAAGATTCTTAAAGAAAATTTGCACATTAAAATGTTATAATGTAAGAACTGTTTGCTGAAGGAACACAGGGTAATTTAATTACAGGAAAAAAATTTCCAAGACCTCAGAGTAATGAGGAACCTCTGACACAAATCCTAATCTGGCATATGACAGCTGCAGAATAAATTCAAAAGATTTTTACCAGACTAATTATCTGTTAATGGGCAGGCTCAGTGGGATATAACAAATTCCCAAGGTTTAGTTTCCAAGTCATGTGACCCAATCTTTAGCATGGCAGATGGCAGACAATGACTGCATACCGCTCTTTTATTCCAAGAGCTCCACACACCATTTCTGTAACCCATCACTAAAATTATTGTAATCATACATCAACAAAGATACAACGCTACCACTGGTGACACCACTACTTCTGCAGTGATTGTTTCCCACACTGTGCAGCATGTCATTTTTATTAAGTGCTGTCAGCTCTTGGTGTGCGCAGACAAAAATTGCAATCCCAGTAGGATTTATCTTCTCTATAGATCCACAAAGACTTCAGCAAGCTGTATGTCACTTTTAGCAGGACACACATGCTTGCTGTTAGCTAAAATATCAGCAATTTTTTTCAGTTGCCACACTGTAATTTAAAAGTGCTGACTTCACACCAGGTTCTGATTTTATGTTCATTTTTAGAAATAATCTAATATTTTAATGTCACACTTCACCAACCTGCTAGTCCGATGGCAATGGGTATTACTGATCACATCTCTAAACTGCACCTCGCTGAAAAAGATTAAATTCACACCCAGTGGACACCAGCCATCACATTCCCAGTAATGTTACACCACAGCCCCACAGCCAGAATTGTGCATCCCTGTGGGAAGGAAAGAGATATGTTCTCTATTCTATCTGTACTGTGTATCTGATTATTGATCTCCAGAAAGCAAGAATAGGACACAGGGGCTCCCCCACTGTGGCAAATTCTAAAGACCTTTGTTCCAGAGAGCCAAGTTTTCCAGTGTTAGACTGCGGCTGTTTCACGTGGCATGACCTTTATTTTTTGCATATGCAACAAAGCTGAAGAGCTTCCTCAGCATTATTGTTCACTTCAAGTTTAACACAGTCTTCTGAGATCACTCCCTAGACGCTCAAGGCTCTGTTTCTTTTTTAATCCTTTTTCTTTCTGCAGCACCTTCAGCATCCCAATTTTGCTGCTTTGAAACAAAATCCTTACCATTTTCCTTTTTTTTTTTTTCCTTAAAATTATAATTGCACTGGTAATGTGATCCTCTGGCAACTGTGACAAAATTGTAAATACTCTCCAGGCTCAATCATAAACCCCACATCATCTGTCCGTGAATTTTGCATGACTGCATGTAATGAAAATGCTTTGGAAAGTGTCCCATGATGAATATGTACAGAAAAGACTACTGTATTTTCATATTTAGAGTATTTTTCAGATTGCTGCAACTATGACAGGGCAGGGTTAATTTCAGGTTGGATTCAGACAAACACTTCCTTCCACATATAACCAGAGATAGGAATATCTCTATGTCCATGAGCAGAGGCCAAAATTATCTCCTCTGCTCGAGTATGCTCAAGTATGCTACTTCCTCCTTCCTTCTAGCAATAAATAACCCTGGCTCCCAGCTCTGAGCACACCAATTGTGTCTGACCAAAAATACCATGTAGAGGTGTCCATGGATGAATTCATTTCCTGCCATACAAACTTCCTGAAGATAAAAGCCACTTAATTCTTTTGTTTTCAGTAAGACTTGTAAGGTTTGTATCCCACACTGACTAGACACAGGCATCTGTCCAGAGCTGCTCTCTGAAACAATTCCAGCCTCCAGCACAAGCCCAACTTCCCTTAAACCATGTTTCACATCAAACATTAGAAGAGGTTTGCTAGCATTAGGATAAAATTTACTTTAACTGTAACCCCTGCTGTTTGAATTCTATGGGTTGCAGGTGTGTACACATGCACACTTCAATATTAACAGACATTCTAATTTTTATTTTATCTCCAGCTTAACAGCACTTCCAAAGAGGTAGATCACCTTTAGTTACAAAAAACACTCAAACCCAATCAGTTTTCAGAAACCTTAAGAGACTGGTGGACTCCACTTATCTGCTGAAAACAGTAATTAAAAAATCACCTCTTCATTATTATTTTACAATGACTATCTACCAGTGAGTTCCACAACATTTGATCTTGACTGTAAGCCTATTATTTCTTTTTCTATACAAAAGGAAGACACAGAACTAATTTTCTTTTGCTGCAAGATTTTTTATGTTCATCCCTCAAAAAAACTTGTTGGTTATCTTTCTATCTCAGCTATCCCATTTCCTTTAATCTTTCCTCATAGAACATATTTCCTTACATCTTTTTACTCCTTTCTGGATTTCCATATTAAAGCTGTCTCTAGCTGGCATCATTGCATTGAATAGGACAGAGCAAAGTGGGCACCTGACACATACATCAGAAACAAGATGATTTACTGTAACTTCCACATGGATGTTTGCTTTCCCCTCCTGTGCACAACCTGTGACACCATGAATTCATCTTCTCATCTTCAGCTGTGATCCTTTACCACTTCAGCCAGAACACTTATTTCCTATCTGCATTATTAATAACCAGTGAGTGTAAGATTACTCAACTTGCTTTGTCTTAAGCTCCTCCTGCAGTCAAGATTCTAATCTTCTGTTGTCCAGGTTTCCTGTAGCTCATCTGTATTTATTAAGCATATCCTCCATTCCATCTTCCAGGTCTTTTCAGAGACCCGTACAGACACACATTCATTGACCCCTACTCAATATGAAATTCCAGTTTGGCAGTGAGTCATCAACAAGTCAGAACAGCCATATTCCAACTGTGCATTTGGTAAGTAGTGCATTTCTTCTGGACCATGCTTCCCTAGCTGACTGATAAGAAAAGACAGCATGAAAAAACTTATTTTAGATACAAAGAAGTAGCCACTATTGTTTTCTTCCCCTTGTCTGTCTCCCCAGTCAAGTCATTGACTCATGTATTCTTAAAAAAAACCCAACAAACAAGCCCCCAAACCTTCCCAAAATCCCACCTCAAGGTCTCAGTTGAAGCATCCTGTGTTCGGAGCTCAACCCACACCAGCAGGATTCCTGAACAGACAGGTGCTGTGTCAGTGCCCTTCTGGTCTGTAACACACATAAAAGTGACTGGACCAAATGTGAAATTTTTTGACTTCCAGGTGGCACATTGTGTAGCAGTACTCCACTGCTACATATTTATTCAAATAAAGGGAGATAATCCAGCCAACCACAAGAAACTGATTCACAGTATTGCTCCATCAATTTTTTGCCCTGAGAGTTAAGTTTATTTAGCTCAACCTTAGGGACCAGCATCTCATCTAATGAATATCAGCTGTAAGATCATTAGACTCATGCAGGACTCCTCTATACTGTTTTTCAGGGTTTCCCTATGCCCTGGAAAGTAATCTTTAGCTCTTTCATGTTCGTTTTGTCTCAAGTTGATCCAGTGAATGACTCTTGACATCTAATATGAGTTTTCCTCCTCTATACTGTGTATATGTTTTCTGATTTAACTTCACAGGGCACTTAGTTCCTATTTGTGGTAGTGGGGCTGGAAGGTTTAACTGTTTAGAAATCTGTTCTAAATGTTACAATGGTTTGCTCCTTGTTCACCCCTGTTCGGTCCCTCATAATGGTCTCTCCCGAAAGCTTTCTCAGCTTTTCCGTGTAAACTCAGCCCCAGCATCAGGTAGGATCCATAACCGAGAATGTTCTATGTCAGTTATGATATTTCCCCTCAGTTATTGGTGTGCACATTCCCAGCCCTATTCCCAATTGGTTTCACCCCCCAAAATCCTCCTCCCAGCTAGCCCCAATTTGCCATGGGGCTGCCCCGCGGGACAGAGGGGGCCAGTCCTGCGGAAGAGCAGCCCACACTTTAAAAGGGTCCACTCTGTCTGTGTCCTAGCTTTTTCCGCGTGGTTTGCTCAAACTGCTGACACCCCCCCCTGCCCCGGCTCTGGGCAGTGGCGCCACGCTGCCAATCCGGCGTTACACCACCTCCTGGCCCGGGCCGGCCCCATTCTGAGTCAGCGCCAGCGCTGCTGCCACCCCTGCTGTGCCAGCAGACCACACTGACTTGCCCCGCGCCCACACCATCTCCAGACGCGGCTGGTGCCGCCCTGACGCCATCTGCACCACCCGCTGGAGCCCAGGCCTGCCGCAGCCCGCTCCATTGCCGCACCGACGCCAGATCCAATCTGCGGCGATCCCGGCGGGTTGCGCTGAGCCCTGCGCAGCACCCACTGCTCCTGCTGAGTTCCCGCCGCTTCTCCAGCAGGCTTGTGCCTCTGCTCCACCTCGGCGCCGCCTCGGACAGCTGGAGCCCGCTCATCCCGCTCCTCTGTCGTCCCAGCAGGGCGGCAGTGAGCCGAGCAGGCGGCAGCGACCTCCTGCCGCCGCCCCAACACCAGATCACTGCGCAGCTCTGCCCGCAACCACCCTGGACCTCGCTGCTGTTCCCGCTGCTCCCTGTGGCTTGCAACTGTTAGCGATCGCGCACGGGGCTTCCCCTTGGGGCAAGGTTGCCCGGCAACGCCCATGGGTCAGCGCAGGAAATAAAACAGCTTGGAAAACCACGTAAGAGAAAGCCCTCCCTCCTTTCCTTTGTCTCAGGCACAGGTCCACGGACACTGGCTGTATTGGCTGGCCTGACCCTGTCAAGCCTGGTCAAACCATCACCCCTTTTGCCTGCCAAGGGCAGAGGCGGGGGGACAAGCACTCTTGACACTCGCCGAAGGGAGGCAGGGGTTGCAGCCAGCCGGCTTCTAGATTCGCCCCCCCATTCTGCAACTAAGGCGAGGCNAGTCACCTACTCTCCTGCAAGATCTCTACTTTAGAGGTTCCATTCTTTTTTTTAAAAGACAATCTAAATATAACTTCTGGGTTCATCTCCACAAAGTGTTTTCATATTTCCCACACATTAATAATGTGCCGACTCGTGTCAGCTACAAAAACTCCAAACAAACAAACAAACTCCAAAACAGCAATGTAAATGCCTCTTTCCAACTGATACTTCAGTCTCACATTGCAGTGCTATCCCACTCCTGCATCAGGTCTCTGCTGGTCCCGTTCCCATCCTCTCATATTGTTTGCACACACGCTACTGAGCTTTCATAAACCAATGAAAAAACTGTATGTCCCCGTCTGTCCCACAATATATGTAACTACCAGCTGTTCAATTGTCCACAAAATTGGCAGATTCACATGCTTTTTCATGTAGATATGAACCATGAATTCTGAAAAGCCTTTCTATCCAACATATCTACTCTTTCCATAGTTCTATTGGCAATTATATCCACAGTGTCAAATCCCTAGTCACTCTCCTGCAGCTTGGCAAATTGTAAACCGCTTTCTAGAAGTTGACTCTACCACTTGTAACCCTCAGCCTTTAGGATGAATTTAGGGACTATCATTACTATTCAAAATTTTGAAGTTAGCTGAGGAAAGACTCCTTGTCCACAAATTCCTTCTTGTGGGATCTGCAATGCAGAGAATCGCTCCCTGCAGCTGTCACTGACATTCCTCGGTAACAAAATAAGCCTTTTAAAGAGTTGTGAGCTATGTGAGGGCTTAAGGATTTCTTCCCTTCTACTTGCATTAATGCAACATTTCAGCTTAAAATAGTATTTTGAATTTCAGCAGAACTAGGACTGAAAAAGAAACCCACCTGGAGATTTCTTTTCTCGCAGAATTGCTTGTAGCAAAAATTCAAACATGTGCCTTTTCCAATACATTTGTACAGTGTCTGTATTAGGTTAGAGTCTGAGATGCAAGATAAAAACCTGATTTACTTTGGTAGCTTTCAACTAGAAATCATGCCTGATAACACAGAATCAGGTATCTATTACAGTTGTTTCTTAGCCTGCATTGAGATATCAGTGATGTAACAGCACAATTAAATGACACACACGCACACAAAAAGTACATGTCTAGAGCCTGGTTCCTTAAGGAACACCTCCTTTAGTAGGAGAGAATTGAACTAAAGGGAAATATTTGCCAAAAAGTACTTAACTGCAATAAAATTATTTTCTAAGAAATCATCTCATACAAGTAGGACTTTGCCAGCAAAATGGAAAAACTAAAAAAAATTAAATTCTTATGTTCTAAAACTTCTCAGTACTAAACAGCAAGATCTCTGCTGAGATTAAGATTGTAGCAAAAAGACTGTATTAGTGGAAATTTTTGAGATCTGAATGACAAAAGCCTATCAAGAATATTGGGAAAATCTGTTACACTAATAAAGAAAATCTCTCCTGCTCATCCCTCCATCAACCCTCCACAGAGCGTTTCTGCCCTCTGTGATGGGTATCTAACAGGAAAGCAAATACAAAATTCAGTTTTTAAAAGCTACCTTCTCTACTAAGAGTTTTCAAATCTGTCATAAGAGAATAAAAAAATCACTGAGAGCACAATGAGTGATAAATACATCCACATGTAGTAACTGTTTCCTTCAGTTACCAATTTACTTTTAATGAGCACTTTTTTAAAAAAACCTCATTAACAGAAAATTGGAGAACTCTTGGTTTCAGAGATAGCCCCCAATATACCTGTGGCCCATCAAAAAGGACCTTGAAAGGCTAATTTTTGGCGCATTCTCATTATTTTGACAACAGAGCATGGAAAAGGTGTCTCATCCACCTTTTCAATCCTGTTATGGACAGTAATCCACGAAACTGAAACACACTGCAGGCTTAAAAAGTGTGAAGATTTAATTTTCTTTTGTGTGTCAAATAACACAAGCTTCAGAGTTCTTTATTTTTTTTGTGAGCTTCTCACAGGGAATCTCTTCCCCCAAATTACCACACAGTAATAGCTACCCTACACTTCAGAATGACTGAAGCTTGTTTAGCAAGAAAGAAACCCTCCATTCTCTTCAGAGATAACAAAGGGTTAACTTCCCAACTGGAGAAGTTTCAGTCTGACTGTCCTTGCTTCACAGTAGGATAGTGACAGATTCCAGGAAAATGCAGCCAAGTAAGGAAAACACTTTGGTCAAGCAAATATATTAGGCAAACCTCAATGTCAGAAGCACAAAGACTGGAACAGCAGAAGCCTGCACTGCAAAGTTAAAGCCTAGTTATTTTTACAGAAATATTTTTCTCACTTAAAAATCATCTCCACAATCTTGGGAGGTAAAAAAAAGTTGCTTGCTCAATAGCTTAAAAGTTAGAATTAAGCCCAGCATCAAAATAATTCAAAAATAAATCTGTACTTCAGGCTACAAAGCACTAATATGTTAAATTACAGCATTCATTTTGAAACTGAAGATTAAAGGAAACCTTGCAAATATCGTAAAATCTTAAAATTAAAAACCAGATATTTGTCTGTTTTCACACAGAATAATCAAGGAAAATATCCAACTCAGGTGTTATTCTCTGTTTTACTAGTATCATCAAGATTTTGCAACAATCAGGATTAATGAAGTCAGGAGAGCAAATAAAAACTCTTTTGAAATCATCCTTTCTGTTCTACTGGTCAGAAAGATCACTGGTTTAATCACCATTTCTTCCTATACATTAAATGGTTCTACTGAAATAAAAAAAAATCACACCCTAAGTTAAAAGAACAATGCATTCCCTAATCAAAGGATACAAATTTTATACATGCATGTTTTAATCATCTGAATTTCAGCCCCATATTCATAATAAACAGAAAATACAACCTAAGCCTATTTACTCAAAAGAAAAAAAAGTATTTCCAAAGAGAGAAAAATATGAAGGAGTAAAGAAATAAAATTAGAACTATGAGAAACACAAGAGCTACATTTATAGGAACACAGCCATTTACAAAATGCCTTTTTTTTAATGGTTGCCTTTCAAGCTGTGCCAACACCACAACAAACATAAAAGATCTGCCTCCCTAGCAGATTTAGAATAAGCAATTACTACATTAGAGAAAACAGGCTCAGAAATTTCCACCAATTGGTAGTTGGCAGCAAAGCAACTCTTTATTATGTGCCAAACCCCAAAAAGCCCTTCAGCACCAACCTCTACCTCCACCAGCAGTGAACAAACAAATTAAAAAAAAACCCTACTGCCTCAAACTGGGGTACGCCCTTCACTTTGGGGATAGAGAAATAAAACAAAAATAAAACAAAACAAGAACTCTCCATCCTCCTAGGTAAGTAATAGAAGGCTTTTATTTTTGTCAGGGTATTTGAATTGGTAGGTCTTCTCTTGGGGGCACTCCATCTCACAAGCTCTTAAACACGCTGTGTTTGTGCAACAAAGGCTCCTTCCCAAAGCCTGTGGAAAAGCTCAAGGCCTGTCTTCCCAATGTAAGGGAGGTCTCCTCATTTATGCACTGCTGCTGGAACAGTTTACACAGAGAGGCAGCTGCATGGAGCAACTCTCTGCAGACTGCCCAGTCAGAATTAGGGATTTCTTAATCCCGTCTGAGAACACTCCTACAGCTGCAGTCCAAGTTCAATGACTGCCTTTACCACAGAAGGGGAGGAGGAGGTACTGCAGCAAATAAAAATCCTATTTTGGAGCATTACCAATGATTGGTCATCTTCACCGTGGACTGAAGACAGTCATCATCCACCATGGGTGATGGCAACATGCAAGCAATGTATGTGATATTTAATGTTAACTATTTTTATTGATCCCTGATGCACTACTGCATCTTCCATATCAGCGCAGATCAGTGGGTTTCTGCTGTTCTAACAGTGCAAGAAGAGGTGAATGTGAACTGACAATCCTAGCTTTTGCAGTTTCCCTTACTGACTCCCTACTTGCTTGAGAAAACCAAAATCCTGAGACAGGGTCAGAACACTTCATGGGCAGAGGAGACTCATTTCTGCATAATAAATATCCTCAAAGCTATTTTATTATGAATTAAATTAAACATGACAAATGCTGTTCAGATGTTCCTAGGAAGGATTCTCTGTTATGAAGTAGCATTAACAAACCTCATTTAAAATCAAACCAATTAGAAGAACTAAAGAGCACATCATCGTGCTGCCACCAAACACTGAAAATCAAGAGTTTCAGTGATGCCTTTGCCTTGCTACATTTTCATCAAAACACAGAAGTTCTGCTTTTCACATATTTCCCTACAAGAAGTGTATCCAGGCACACAGAACACAACTGGAGACAGAGATCATACTGCAATCTAAGTGCAATTGTTCTGCGATACGTTTGCTAGAAGCTTGCACCACAAAAAAGTGCTTTTTGGCACTAAACATTATAAAAATCTTGAAAGTAAAAATGCCCACATCTCTGTACGCAACTGAAACTTTTACAATTACTTCATGCAGATGTGAAGGTATGGAGGTGTATATAAATACCTGTTGAATGACCAAGGATATTAATGCTTAGTCAACAGTACAAGAGTCTGGGTACTGATACCAATGTCATCTACTCTGTGCCTATGTTGTTGCTCTGTTACTAAAGTCACAATTCTGTCAGAGGTCCACAGAAGTGTCAAATAAAAGTATCAGGTATCAAAGTCCTGTTCTATGAAGAGCTGAGTCATTCATGTGACTGATTAACACCAAGTATGTTCCTGACACTTTAAACTGGTGCAGCAGAAGATTCTGTGGGCCCCTCCTTTGTATTGCTGTGCAAGAACACACACCTACCACATCATTAACCCTGGCTGTGCATTCACAGAGATGAAACTAAAAGAAAAAAAAAAAAAGTTGCAAAAATGTGACCACCCTCCCAGAACGATTAATTTCAGACACAATTCTTGACCTCAGCTCATGTCAGTGACTACCTCTGGAAATAGCAATCTGTGGAAGTGCAATGGAAAGAGACATCAATATTTTTCTTATACCATTCAGCCACTATGTGGTAGTCTGAGAACAGGACCCTGCTTCTGAAAACACACAGATATCTTAACAAGTTCAAATGTTTCAAATAAACTGTATTACTTCATCAACAGTCACTTTTTTGAGCAACGCAAAAAGGCTGGCATAAAAAATAATTTGTTTTACTTGAATATAAAGATACACTTATTTTACACTATATACAATTCTAATTTTGTTGCATGTATTAATCAAGCTTTTAAAAGTTGATTTTTTTGACTGTCATTATTCAGAAGCAGATTAAAGCATACACAGTAATGAGAATTGAACTTGGGAAGTAGCATTAACAAACCTCATTTAAAATCAAACCAATTAGAAGAACTAAAGAGCACATCATTGTGCTGCCACCGCGAGCATCTCAGATTATTAGATGGCCACAGTTTATTCTCCTACCTGCTTCCCATCCAGTGTACAAAGTCTCTTGACTACACCCGAGTCTAACTTAATGGCTTCAGTGATGTCATTCAAGACCTGTTCGAAGGAGTGAGCAGTCTTCTTGTTCAGCAGAATTCTCACAGCTTTCCGTGGCTTTACCCCACTCCTAATAACAGTCACCAGTTTGGGTTTAATGAAATCTTTACTCTCCTTCACTTCACTCCTCGTGGATGTCAAAGACGTCAAGGACCGACTGGACCCAGTCCTTATGTTCACGCACCAGTTCGGGTTGACATTCTTGGTGTAATCAACTTTGCGATATGGTTCATTGGATGCACAGACATAGCTCTCACCTGAAAAGAAGAGGACATGTTTACAGTTCAAGGGGGTTTGCAGATACTTTGTCAATTTAAAAACTAGAAAAACCAAAAGAGAAATATTTTGGGAGTGATCTTCCTGCATTTTCACATGGAGGACTGTAAATTATCAGAGCTTTCCACCCAAACAACACTCTCAAAGAGTGCTTTCAACAGGTTTCTCTGGTACAAAAAATAGTAGGGGGTAATGAGGAGGTTCAAGATATTTCACCTCTTTTGGATTGAGTCATTTTGCAAGTGCTTAAATTACTTGAGCTCAATACATTACATTAAGAGCTTTCTCCAACAGCAAATATCCAGGTCCTCCCCCATATAACCCTCAGCCATGTACTTCAAGATATGTACACCCATGCCTGTATTTATTTTACAACAGCAAGTTTTAACAGAATAAATTTAAGCACCTCAAGGCCCTTACCCTGAAAGGCATGTTAATCTACCAGGAGTTACTGCCTTCCTACCAAGGACACATATTTGAAATGAATCCACTTTGATTTTTTTAGACCAACGAACACCTACTGAGGCCACAAATGAGTCTTTGAGAGCATGGGAGGATAAGAATACATCTACACTTCGCCATTTTTAATTTCTTCCCTCAGTCAAAGGTGGTTTGCAGGGTTTTTTTTTGGTTTTTTTTGTTTTTTTTTTTGTTTTTTTGTTTTTTTTTTGTTCTTTCTTGGTTTTGTGGGGGTTTTTGTGGCATTGTTTTTTTGTTGTTGTTGTTGTTTGTGTGTGTTTTTTTGTTCTTTTGTTTTGTTTTTAAAGGAAAAAAAAAAGAGAAGGACTACTTGCAGCTTATGACAGCACTTTTGACACCTGACAGCAATATGCAAGATGTAAAACCATGACAAGGACATTTTTAACTCTGGGTTATTTTTGTAACCCACATCCACAGGGGGATGCTAAAGCATTCAAAACTGACAGAATACACCATTGCTCCAGACAGAAGAGCTACCTGTATCTTAAAAACCTTAACATGTTCTAAAATTAAAGTTACGCAGTCAGTCAAAGTCACTGGTAGAAGGAACCAACTCACTTTCATTGTGCACAGCAAGATGAGTAAAGAGTAAGCATATATCTAGGGGACAGAACTGTAAGAGTTACAAAATGTATGCCTACATTTAGATACCAGAAAACTTTTAAACAACACTTTTACTTTCTGAACTCTAGTTTGGAGAGCTGATTTATCTTAGAAGTTGCAGAGCTTATTCTAAAAGCAAGATACTGAACTACTTTCAAAGCCCTGAAGAATTACTGTGAGCTGAAAGACTTTCTTGTTTCTTTTCCAATACCAATTACACTGCTTTGCAATTTATCTTGTATTTAGACCTTCTTGAAAGTCTACTTGCTGTATTTGAAAGAACACAGATTATAATTAAGCCAAGTTGACAATGATTTTGTTTGGGAAATTCTGGCAGCCAGTTCTGCCTCCACAAACATCACTGGGACTGGATTCTACTCAGGTACTAGGAAACTGGGGTGAAGTTCTGTGGATGCCACTGCCTTGCCTGTACTCTTCCTCTTCACTCATCCCCATCATTCCTCCTAATATTCACAGATCAAGTGATGTGAAAAACAAACTGATGCAGACAAAACTAGACTCCTGCTCTTTCCCCCAAAACATTAGCTAAGAGAAAGGAGGTGTTTTCAGCACACAAACTCCTTGACAAAGAGCTGCATGCTACACACTAGCACCAACTTACAGGTAGGAGAAAAAGAAGCCCTAACTCCACACAGCTTTGTAAGGACCATGGTGTCTAGAAGCTTCTGCTGCCCCAGAACTATATGCTAAATTGTAAGAAATCTCCAAGCAATCTGGTTTTATCAAACCTGAGCAAGATATTGGATGAGATGACTTCGGAAAGTCCCTTTCAAACTAAGAGATCCTATGATTTTAAGATGTGCACAGTTCTCTTCCAACAGCTGTTTTCGTCATCTATCCTGCTATCACAAAACAGTGTGAGATATTGAAGTTTTGTGGCAGCAGCTCAGCTACAACAGAAAGCAAAGGTTTCCCCCTGTACATTCTTTAACACTAGATTCAAAAGACTACGCTTGTTGTCTGAACAATTGCCAGTAAGTCTGTCTCCAAACTCAGTGCTGCCAAATGAGAGGCACCTCAAGAAGCTGGCAGTAGTCCTACACAGTGGGACAGAAGAGGCAAAATCAGAAGGGTAAAATAAAACTCATGGATTGTGACAGAGACAGTTTAATAGGGAAAGCAAAATCCACAGGGGCAAGCAAAAATAAACAAGGAATTCATTCACCACTTCTCAAGGACAGGCAGGTGTTCAGCCTCCTCCAGGAAAGCCAGGCTCCATCATGGTAATGGAGCTTGGAAGCCATATGCTTTAACTCTGAACTTTCCTCCTCTTCCCCCAGATTTATAAGCTGAGCATGACATAATTTGTTCTGGAATATCACTTGGGCCAGTTGGGGTCAGCAGTCCCAGCTGCTTCACCTCCCAGTTTTATTTTCCCCCAGCCCACTCACCGGTGGGATGATGTGAGAAGCCAAAAAGGCCTTGGCTCAGTGTGAGCCCAGCTCAGCAGGAACAAAAACATACCCCTGTTATCAACACTGTTTCAAAAACAAATACAAAACATAAACCAGACTAGCTACCATGAAGAAAATTAACTCTATCCCAGCCAAAACCAGCACAAACTCTTGGGACAGTCTGTCCAGCTGTGTGCAAAAGAGCCTTAAATAAATTCTACAAAATACCTCAAAGTACCATCATTGAGAATTTTCAGAATTATCCTTTCCGACTCAAAACCACTGCACTTCCTAAACCATTAAAAAAAAAAAAACAACAACTAATGTTCCCAAGGTAATTCAAAGTTAAATCTCAGGGCTGAAATTTAAATTTAAAAAGTTTTAAAATAAATAAATAAAATTTAAAGCTACTCAGAAGTCTCAAACTTGAAGTGCATTATTTGCTTTACAAAAAGTAAAGGTAGAAGACAAAAGGTCTCTTTGCTCAAGGATTTATCGTAGCAAAGTTTCAATAGGCATGCTGGCTTTGTCTTTTACAGACTCATAATCATAAATAGAGCATCTTCTTTGTATTATGGAATGTGATCTATTATCTGTCACAGCTGTACTACAGCACCCTATAGGACAGCAGAAATTGCACTTCTATAAAATTTTCAGTCAATATTAATACAAAAGGATCTATATTTCTTTAAAATAGCAGTGTAAAACTTTGTCTCCTACTGCTTGCCTTGCTTGATGCATGAATAAAATAATTTCTTGATTATCTCAGCGTTGTGATGTATATTTCTTCCTATTACTTCTTTTCCTTTAAGCAGAGGCAACAGTAACAAACTCGGATGTGCTTTCAAGTTAAAACAATGTAATAACCTTAAAGAAAGAAATTAAAATTATTTGTTTCAGCTGCATTTAGCCAAGCCTGTGGTTGAAGCACAAACTATTTTAGCTTAAAAAAAAAGATAAAATCTGCCAAAATGAATTGAAAATTTCCTATAGTTGGCAGATACAGGAAAGTCTAATTACTTGAGAATATAGTATATTACAGATTGTTTAGTACATGCTTTAAAGTCCATGCCTTCTTTCATATACCAGACATATAAATAAAGTTAAGTAACACAAGTTTTGCATGGAAAAACAGATTTTACTACTACACCTGCAAGGCAGGCACATATGGCAGGACTAGAGCAAGGGCTGTAAGTGAGAAAACACATCCACTGAGTGGTTTTCTTGTTTCATGACTAAGAGGATGAAGTTTTGAAATTATTACTTAAATCTCTAATTATTTTACCACACCCAGGACTTCACCCACAGTTTCTAAGCTCTATTTAAAAACTTGCAAAATACAAAAAAATCCCAAGAAACAGTATAATTAGGAAGCCAATTACTTCTCTCTGGATAAAGAATGGTTTTCTAGGAATGAGTTAAACATTTATTTGTTTGACAGGAGTATACAATTCACTACTTACCAGATGAAAATGTGTAAGGGAAAAAATGGCAGGGGTAACTTAAATCACACCTATAAAGTTAACTCCAGCAAAGTTTCCTGCAGAATAATGTATTTAAAAAGCATGCCTGAGAAAACACCATCCGTTAATAAGTAAGCATTAATAAAGGTGTGCTATTGTTTAAATTATTTTAGCCATCCTCCGAAGTAGAAAATGCACTTACGTATGTCGGTTTGTAAGAAATATCATGTCATTTGTAGAAGTATTGTCTCTTTTTTACATTAATTTTTTGTACGTAAGAACCTGAAAATATATATATCATATATATACCATATTTGCTCACAGCTTCCATGTATGACCCGATTTTAAATCTGTTTGAGATTAATTCATGTATAAGTACACACTTCTGATAATCTCCACAATCTTTCAGAAAACTAATATTTGTAAAATATAACACACAATACTTGATTTTTGAGGGAGTCTAGTAGGGTTGAACCAATCAAATTAATTTCAAACACTGTTGAAACTAACAGATACCTTTATAGTTAAAAATCATAAACATAAATAAATTTGACTGTTTCATTGACTGTCTCAAATGAGACTTTTAATGTGAATAACATAAATGGATATCATCCCAAATAAAAACAAAATATTTTTTGATCAGGCTGTAGCTTTTTTCTTCTTGCATTTTTACATCTACCAGCCCAAGAAAGTTGACACATCTCCAAAAACAGGCATAAACAATAATTCAAATATTTACACTGCTGACTTCAATATGGTTAATTTTATGGTTTGAAGGCCTACATTCCATTTATATTCTTGAAATACTTTAAAGCTAATGTATACTAGCTTTAACTAGCACAGTCCTAGCAATTACGTTATGGAAATTAAATACCATGTCTGCAGCCCACAACATTGGCATTAATGTGAATCAGCTCCCCAAGTTTCAGACCAGAGCATGACTTTAGTCTCTAATATTACACTGAGATTTGCAGATAAAGAAGCACAATATAGGGTAATGAAGCAGGAAGATCTATTTAGCAATGCTTTATTTTTTTTCATTTAGATGCAGAAAAAAATGCAACAACTCCAGGCGTAGGTGACATCTGGAACTCTTGAGCCCAGCCAAACTATTCCATAGCAGAAAGCTCAACCAGGCTGCAGAGCAGTTTTGGCAGAAGTCTGAAACCTCCTTATAAGTTCACAGCATAATTTCAACAGAGCGTATGTACAATCCAACCCATGATTCATGGCAGTACCCAGAGCAAGCTAAAAGTGCCAGCTCTTTCAAGAAGAAATCCTGCTACCACCAAAGACTCCTCAACTTGGATATGCTTGCTTAAAAGGAGAAACATCTGCTGATATTTTGGGTCACAATATAATCAGCAAATGGCATAAGTCTACTTCGATTTTCCAAGTCTTTTCAACAGTAGAAAATCAGCTAGAAGACATGGAACATTGACTATTGACAAGGAAACATTATCTGCCTCTCAATAATTTAGCTGCACTGAATTAATAACTAGATGAATTAATTTATTTAATTAAATTAATAAATGAAACAAGCTGCTGTGTAAGTGGTTTAAGAACAATGTAAAAGACAACTAACAGTCTAAACACAACACTTGTCATTCCCTCATCAGAGGAAAATACAGATGATGAACACAGAGAATGGAAAAAGAGAAAACAAGACTACACAGGTCAACCTGACTGACAAATAGCCATAGGTCATCAGCTGCCTAAATACTGGTTTGCTTTCTTAGAAACTCACCCACAAAGTTTTTCATTTGCCATCTCTTTCCTCAACACCAATCCTCAAGAAATGTGCCTAGCTCACCTTTCAATATAAAAATGCATGGATTAAGGAGAATAGGGTGTACACTTAGTAGATGAGGGGAAGGCTGTGGATGTGTCTATCCAGGGTCTATCTAGACTTCAGTTTGACACCTTCTGCCACAGCATCCTCCTAGGAAAACTGACTGCTTGCAGCTTGGGTGGATGGACTCCAATGGGTAAAAATCTGGCTGGATGGCTGGGCCCAGAGTGCTGTGGTGAATGGAGATAAATCCATTTGGCAGCTGCTCACTAGTGGTGTTCCCCAGGACTCCACCTTGGGCCAGTCCTGTTTAACATCTTTATGGATGATTTGGATATGGGGATCAAGTGCACCCTCAGCAATTGTGCAGAAGACACTGAGTTGATGTGCTCAAGGGATGGAGGGCTCTGCTGGAGACCTGGACAGACTCCATCAGGAGGCTGAGGACACAGCTGCAGGAGACTCAAGAAGGTGAAGTGTCAGGTTCTGCACCTGAGCCATGCAATGATACAGGCTGGGTGAGGAATGGCTTGGGACAGAAAGGGACACCTCGGGTGCTGGTTGACAGCAGCTGAACCTGAGCCAATGTGCCCATGTGGCCAAGAGGGCCGATGGCACTCTGGACTGGATCAGCCAGCAGGACAGAGAAGAGGTTGTTCCCCTGTACTGGGCACTGGTGAGGCCACACCTCCAGTGCTGTGTCCAGTTCTGGGCCCCTCACTTTAAAAAGGACATTGAGGAGCTGCAGTGTGTTCAGAGAAGGGCAACAAGGCTCATGAAGGGTCTGTAAAACATATCTTATGAGGAATGGCTGAGGGAGCTGGATTTGTTTAGTCAGGAGAAGAGTAGGCTCAGGGTAGACTGAATAGTCATGGCTGTCTACAACTCCCTGAAAGAAGGTTGGATGGAGGTGGGGTCAGTCTCTTCTGCCATGCCTGCAGTAAGAGGAATAGAGGAAATGGCCCTAAGCTGAGGCAGGGGAAATTCAGATGAGATATTAGAAAAAAATCTTTTCACAGTTAGGGTGATCAAGCACTGGAATAGGTTCCTCAGGCAGGTGGGGCAGTCACCATCCTGCAGGTGTTTAAGAGGCATTTGGATCCGGCACTGGATGATGTGGTTTAGGGGTTACAGTGGCAGTGCTGGGTGGATGGTTGCACTGGATGATCTCAAAGGTCTCTTCCAAACCTTGATTATTTTATACCTCTGCATGAACTATTCTAAATTCAGCCATGCAATATTAGGTACTAATAAAAAAAGTAGGATGCTTCCTGCCCTTTTTGCATCGTAAGTGTGATACACGCAGTTTTGAGAGAACACAGCTGCCTGACCATTTGGGGTTCTTCACAGCACAAGTTCTGTGAGCCAAATGTCACTGCCAAGCATTTAATAAATAGCCTAGAAATATTCAAATAGTCAATATTTTTGTCCTTAAAAATTAGAAACTACTAAAGAAATACTTACAGATATTTACTTTTCCCTAGCATTAGGTTAGAAACCAACTGTGGATATGTTACATGTTGTGAGCAACAAAAGGAACTAATTAAGCATGCAACACTCAAAAATCCTCAGTAGGGATATCTGAAACAAAAGTATCTGAATAAGATTTTCTGGCTTGTTTTTTGCAAGGTTAATAAACACTATCTCCTGAAAATCACATAAAGAAAGGATCACTTTTCAAATAGCACTCTGCATAACAGAGAATGATACAGCTGACAGGTAAAAACATTCCTAGGGAAGGAAAACAGTTTCCATATTTTTTAGGCAAGTGTTCCCCTGTGAATCCCATAGGACAGGGCAGGTATCTAGATAGATTTCACCTAGATTTCACCTTATGCTTCTTGGCTTCTTTGGGTGCAATTCTTTAGCTTCAAAGCTACCAAAAGCTGCTTAATTAGTAGAGCAAGGTTGTTACTAAGGCTACTGACCTTCTTTCTAACTTTAGGAAACACAGCAGAGTACCCTTTCCATGTTCTGTAACACAAAGCCAAGCAGATTTTCGGAACAGCGTATTTACAGCATATATGACTGATCTAAAAATAAAACTCCTTTTATGAAGGATTGGGTTATTTCAATTTCTCCTTCCTTACTTTGAGCAACTTCCCTCCTCATCATTTTCTTACAACTCACTTTCATATGACCTTTAATAACCCTGTATAAGTCACGATCTTTCCTCATCTACAGCACTCAGAATTCCCCATGCAATTTTTAAAACCTGGGATCACAATCAGGATTTTAGCAGATGACTAACTGCTACTAGTTCTCTTTTGATTTGATTTAGACATGAAGAGGTGCAGATTACAGCTTCCTACAGGCTTTCACAGAATCACAGAACAGCTGAGGTTGGAAGACAACTCTGGAAGTTCAACCCCCTGCTCAGGCAGGGTAAAAGCTCTCAGAAGATAGTCAATGCCACCTGGTATCAATCACACCTGACACCATGTGCCTTCTCCACAGGAACTAAATAACCCTTTTCAGGTAAACTAGAATTTCCCCATCCCAGAAACTAGGAGATGGGTGGTGGTGGAACTATTTTATTTTACTTGGATGGGAAGTTAACTAAGCATTACTTCTGCATTTCACATCCACACCCCATCGCTCCAGAACTGTTTCACTACAGTGATTTGAACGTATATTTGGAAGAATATGCTTTCAGTTTTTAATCCTTCTTTCATCCTCCTCTTTTACCTTTCTTTGTTCAACTTGCTACATTTGCCTCTTGTTTTTAAAGCATTACAGCTTCTGGGTCTAGCACAGTATCATACCTTTTGGAATGAGAAAAAATACAAACTACCTACTTGGTGTTACCATCTGCTTGCCCCGACAAGAGAAAAGATATTCTTGACCTAATACAACAGTGCACATCAACTAAAGTCACAGGTACTCTATGCAGGATTAAAACTTAATGTAACAATGACAGTCTAAGGCAGAAAAAACTTGGATTGTTCAACACCTCATTTCAAAACATTCTCTTACTCTAGGTTAGTGAGCCAGAGCTCATTTCTGTAAATCAGATATTGCCCTGTGCTATGTATCCTGGCCATGCATAAGGGCTAACCTGCCCCAAACCTTCCCACCTCCTGCCCAAAGACTTCCTTACAGATGCCTGTTGAATGTGTGCACAACCATGCAGACAAAACTCCTGACATTTTATAAAGGACTGTATTAATTAAGCATTTTTGTTGAATGAACAAAGACTCAGCCATTTTTCTATGGAACTAGAAGGATTCCCATTAGATGCAAAACAAACAGAACTTCTCTTTCCAGGAGTAAAGTCTACACTTGCTTTCATCTCCCAAAATCCAACAACAACTCCCAGCTTTGCAGCAGACCTTTACAACTGGGATTCTCCACATCTTTCACTAATAAGGCAATGAAAACAAAGAGACAGAACATGACAAACATCCACATAAAACACACAGCTCAGGACTAAAGAGCTGCAGAGTTCTATTACCATAGTGTCATGCTTTAGGAAGCCTGTATTTTCAAAGGAAACTGAAGGAAATAGACAAACAGATAGCTGACTCTGGTAGAAAATAAAAATTAATCTACTTTTTAGTATTTGATATTGAAGAGCAAGTATAAAATTACACATGGAATACTGTAACCTAAAGCAAAAAGTAGTGCTATGTCTGAGAGCGAAGCCGGAAGAAAAAAAAACGCTAAGAAAGTCGTAATAATCCCAGCCCCCACCTCCTCTCTGGATCTGCCTGCTCAAACAGATCAGGAACAGACAATGAAATTCTTCCCTCCTCCCATTCTAAGAAAACAGTGAATGAGCGCTGTCAAACTCATAATATTTCCTAAACTATAGGGGCTGAGAATATAAATTATATTTGCCTTAAGCTGGTCCAGCAGAGCATGCTTTTTTGATTGTCATATCCAGTTAAGAAAAGCAATATGCTTCATAAAATGAAACTTCTATTTTTGACTAATAAACATGATCTGGTGCAATTTTTAACTGGCTCAAACCATAACAGAAATATTTCATATCCTCAGTATGTCCATGCGCTAGCTCTTGTTCTCTTAAAATGACAAGCAGTAAAACAAATTGCCAAATACAGCCAAACTCCAAAAAACCACTTATCAGTGACTCAACTCAGCTTGTTATGATACAGAATTTGCCAGCTTTTATATCCCAGATAGATAAATAGCAAATAAGCCTTAAAGAGCTTGGCCTGTAGTGGGACACATCACTGTCCAAGAGCTACACACAGGCTGGAGCTGAGGGAGGTTTAATGCAGATCTTGCTGGCTTGGCAAGTTTTGCTGAGCGCTCACCTTCTACTCACGGCAGAGATCTGCCACTACTGAACCTGAACTGCTGTGACTCCATGTCCCAGTTCAGGAGCACTGGGAAGGTGCCAAGAGACCAGCAAGCTTGGTATTGCATCACGCAGCCATGGCCCATCTGGTGCTCAGCCTGTGGCTGGCACACACTACAGCACTTTCGTTTTATTTTCCATTCTGAAAATATTAAAAAGCAATACAGCAAAATACCATTCTTAACTACTTCTGGTGCTTCTGCAGTTCAAGCTTTAGGTCAACATCAATGTTGGAGTATTTACTCGAGAGCAGAAATTCAAGCTTGCTGTGCTGTAGCCACGAGAAATAAAGAAAATTTCAGAAAGAAAATTTCAGAAAGAAAATCCGAATCAAATCTCTTCCAGCATCTCAAAAACAAAACAGCTAACAAAGAACTCAAGTAATTTGAAATTTGTAATTCAAAAGGAATGATAGGTTCACTACTTGTTTGCTGTCCTTTCCTTCCCGTACATACTCTTCTTTCTCTGTGTCGTACACTGGTGAAGTTTTTAGCATGCTAACTGGAGAACATACTAATCCAATTATGATGCTATAGGATTTTCTTAATATTCCTGAGAGTTGTATTGGATAGATTACTAAGTACTTGGGGTCATTTTTCCCCCTTTTATTTCATTGAGAAAGCATGGAAGTGGCATTTTGACTGTGACATTTATTTTGCTTTATCCTTTCAGTGAAGAGCCACAACAAAGGTTACACTTTTAATGAGTATTTGAAGAGACAAAGATTAAGTTTTGCTTTCAGTTATTAATTTATAGTCATAAGAGTATATACGGCTATCCAGCAAGTAATTCTGTCTTTAACTCATAAAAGCTTAATATCATTCCTGCTGCAACATTTCAAAAGTCACCCCATGTTATTGCTAGCTTCATCTCCTTTCCCTTCTGTGACCATGTCAGCATATCATATTCTTTTAAGGTATCTATAAATTAACCACCAAATCATGAAATTTTTTTTAATTACTTAATTTCTTTTATCACCACAGGATCAGCATTTCACTCTACAACCACTTCATTTTTCCTCAGCTGTCAATGTAAAACAGCTTTATAGTAGATCACATAAGTCTTCAGCACTATGGTACTATTAGGAAGTGCCTTTCCATGCACATCTTTTTTGAGAGAGACTCATTTGGCACAGCAAATTCTGTAGCCTGCCCCGCCCCCCCTTTATCTTCCATGTTGTGAAGCAGCTGGTCACTAACTCCCAGTGCCCTTACTGGGGGATTAGATAAAGGTCTTCAGGTTCCCTTTCCCACCCAGTTCTCCAGGTGTGATTCACCACTGCTTTGAAAAGGAAAGCTTCCAAACCAAAGCTCAAAGGATAGGCAGCTGAAAGCCTATGAAGCAGGAGGCATTGGAAGGCCTACAAAAAATCCTAGTTCTTCATTAATGCAAACTAGCTACACCTGGCACACAGAGTTACAGGGTAGAAGACTGCAGTAGCTGATGTATTAAATATCTGAGAACAACCATCAAGTGCAAATTCATTATGAACCTCTCCGTGTGCACAACGTAACCTGTGCATTTGGGAAGCAAACAATACTACGCTCAAACTGTATTTTAAGACATAACATGAAAAGACTGGGGAATTCTGCTCCTCATTCCTCCTCATAATTATCATTCCTCACAAACAAGGGCATATGTGTCATTCACAAAACATTTTGAGACAGTGAAGCGCATCTCTGTTCAAATTTGCAAGGTCTACATAACCTTAGCAGCTAAGTCCCATTATGAAAAGCTACTTAGGAACAACTCTGAAATACATCTGATTCCATAACGTGATATTAAAAGGCAAGGTAGATAATTCCCTCTGTTAATACGGACTCTGATCACATTTGAAACTAGGATGCTACACCTGTTAGTTTTAATAAGTGGTAGGATATAGATAACCTTTTTTCCCAGCACTGGAGCTTTGAAGGCTGAAGCCACTGTGAGTCAACAATGACACTTAGACAACCAAATTACAGCATTTCCCTTTCTTACAAATGGAAGGTAACCAAGAACTTTACAGTTCTTGCAGATGAAAAGAGCACCTGCTGCTTAACTACCACTGGAGTCAAGCCCAGCATATGCAGATGGCAGCACTCAAGGTGATGGCAGAAGTGGATGGTCCACACGAGGAAAACGAGGCCCTACCGCCCCCTCACAACAGCGGGCAACCCCGGCTACTTGCCCTCAGGGGCTCTGTGGCCGCCAGTTTTCAGCAAGGCGACCTCTCCGCTTTGAGCCGGGTAGGGACAGGGAAGCTCACCCCAGGGAGTGCCCGCAACCCATCACAGGTCCCACGGCCACCTCCAGCCGGACTTTGACACCCCCCTCACCTTCCACCAGCTCGTCCAGGCTGGTGAGCTTCTTGCTGCCATCGATGGTGTAGATGGTGCGGACCCCCTGGGGCAGGTTCACGTTGTCCGACAGGGACCGGGTGAGCTCCACCAGGAGGGCGTCGAAGGAGCGGAAACGGTCAGGGGAGATGGCGTACACCAAGCCCTTGAAGTACCTGTCCCCGTTGCGGTAGAAGCGGGCTTTGCGCGCCTTCTTCTCGGAGCTGAGTGCCTGCAGGGTGCGGGTGCGGTAGAGGCTGCAGTGCGCGCTGTGCGCCGGGCTGGGCACCAGCCCATTGCCCCGCGGCCCCGCGCCGCCGCCGGACCCGGAGCCTCCGCGCCGCG